>PVJX010005396.1:0-85834 GCA_004027295.1 Dolichotis patagonum
CCCTGCATTCCTGGGATGAATCCTACTTGGTCATGGTTTATAATCTTCTTGATGATTTGATGCATCCTGTTTGCCAATATTTTATTGAGAATTTTTGCATCTATGTTCATCAGGGAGATTGGCCTATAGTCCTCTTTTTTAGTTGAGTCTTTCTCTGGTTTTGGTACTAGAGTGATATTTGCTTCCAGGAATGATTTAGGCAGAATTGCTTCCCTTTCTATTTCATTGAAGAGTATCAGGAGTGTTGGAATTAAGTCTTCTTTGTATTTCTTGTAGAATTCTGCAGTGAATCCATCTGGGCCTGGACTCTTCTTTGTAGGCAAGGACTTAATTACATTTTCAATTTCAGTAATAGAAATTGGGTTATTCAGCAGTTTTACATCTACCTGATCCAGCTTTGGTAGTTCATATGTATCTAGGAATTTGTCTATTTCTTCAGTGTTATTGAACCTATGAGAGTAGAGGTTTTAGAAACAGGTGTTGATGATCTTCTATATTTCCACAGTCTGTGGTAATTTCACCTTTTTCATGCCTTATTGCATGAATTTGTGTTTTTTCCTTCCTTTCCTTTTTTAAATAAAGTTGGCCAGGGGCTTATCAATTTTATTTATTCTTTCAAAGAACTAACTCTTTGATTCATTGATCCTTTGTACTGTTTTCTTAGTCTCCATTGCATTAATTTCTGCTCTAATATTTATAATTTCCTGCCTTATTTTGGCTTCGGGCTTGGCTTGCTCTTCTATTTCTAGATGTTTGAGTTGTAGCATCAGGTTGTTTATTTGTGTTCGTTCTGTCTTCCTGATGTGGGAACTCAATGCAATAAATGTTCCTCTGAAGACTGCTTTCATTGCATCCCACAAAATCCGGTAAGTTGTGTCTGTATTTTTATTTACTTGTAGATATTGTTTAATTTCTTCTTTAATTTCCTCTGTGACCGACTGATTGCTCAAGAGTGTATTATTCAGTTTCCATGTGTTTGTAGGTTTTTTTGCAATTTCTTTTATCATTAATTTCTAGATTCACAGCACTATGATCCGATATCATGCATGGGATAATTTCAATTCTTTTGCATTTACTTAAATATGTTCAGTTCTGTGGGCTCGTATATGGTCTATTTTAGAGAATGTTCCATGTACTGCTGAGAAGAAGGTGTATTCTGATGTTGTTGGATGGAACACTGTATACATCTATCAAGTCCATTTGTTCACAGGTGTGATTCAGTTCTGTTATGTCTTTGCTGATTTTCTGTCTACTTGATCTGTCCTTTTGGGTCAATGGTGTGTTAAAGTCTCCTGTTATAATTGTATTATTGCTTATTTGATTTTTCATTTCTGTTAGTATTTCTTTTATATAGCTGGGTGCTCTGGAATTTGGTGCATATATATTTAAGATTGCTGTCTCTTCCTCTTGAAGTTTTCCCCTAGCTAGTATGTAGTGACCTTCTTTATCTCTTTGGATCATTCTTGGTTTGAAATTTACATTGTCTGCAAACAGGATTGCTATTTCTTCTTTTTTTTTTGGTTTCCTGTTGCATGAAGTATTGTTTTCCATCCCTTGACTTTCAGTCTATGAGTGTCCTTTTCGGTTAGATGGGTTTCCTGTAGATAGCATATGGTTGGATGTTGTTTCTAGATCCATTCTGCCAGTCTGTTTCTTTTGATTGGTGAGTTGAGGCCATTTACATTAATGGTTGTAACTGTTATATATTGGTTTATTGTTGACATGTTATCTTTCTGCTGTTGTGTCTTTAGTTTTCCATTCTGTTCAATTGTCTGCCTTGCTTGGTGGTTTTATCTCATGTGTGTCTAGAATGTCTTTCAGTATTTTTTCTAGGGTTGGTTTGGTGTTCATGAAGTTCTTTAGCTGTTCTTTGTCATGGAAGTATCTTATTTCTCCATCTATTTTGAAGGACAGTTTTGCAGGGTATGTCAGTCTGGGTTGGAAGTGGTTTTCCTTTAGGATCTGAAAGACTTCACTCCATGTTCTTCTTGATTTCATTGTTTGTGTTGAGAAGTCTGCCGTGATTCTGATAGGTTTTTGCTTTATAGGTGATCTCTTTTCTCTCTAACAGTTTTTAGTATTCTATTCTTATGTTGGATTTCTGGGATGGTGATTATTATGTGTCTGGGTGTAGTTTTATTTTGGTTATGGCTGTTTGGAGTTCTATATGCTTCACTTATCCACATGTCAGTTTCTCTTCTCATGTTTGGGAAGTTTTCAGCTATTACTTCTGTAAATATCCTCTTGATATCATTTTGGCTGTCCCCTTCTTTTTCATTTATCCCTATTAATCTTATGCTATTTTTCTTTGTATTATCTTGCAGTTGTTGAATTGTTATTTCCTGATTCTTTGTTATTTTTAAAAGCTCTTGTCTCTCTTGCTCACTGGCTGCAATCTTATCTTCGAGGTCTGAAATTCTATCTTCACTTTCATTGAAGCGGTGTTTACAGCTTTCAATAGAATTTTGATTTCCTGTATATGTCTTTGAATCTGCTTTATGCATTCTGTTTGTTTCTTATATTGTTCAATCAGGGATTCTATGTGTTTGCTTTGTTCCTCTAATTTTTTAGCTGTGTTTTCACTAGATGCGTTCACTATTTCTTTCACTATTTTCATCAATTCTTCTTTTACCTGGGCAAGTATTTCTGATTTGAATTTCTCCATAGGTTTCCCTATTTGCATATTTATTTCATTTGATATCATTTCAGACATTTCAGGTGTATGGCTTCTTTTTTCTTCTATGTACACAGCTTCTAAGCTTTCTTGGGGAGGGCTAGAGCTTTGAGCCTCTCTTTTGGTCTTTCCTTTTGTCATTTTTCTATATTTCCTTGCTTTGAGCTGTGTTCCAAAGCTTTCTCTGCATGTGTGGCGAATTACCTCTTGCACCCTCAGTTCCTGGAGGGGCAGTGGTTCCCCCACAGGCTCTTGGCTTCCTCACAGGTTCCTAACTCCCCTCTGTGGGCTCCTGGCTCCCTAAGATGTAAGGCGAATGCTGGGTGTGGTCAACCTGGAGCCTGTGGAATATCAGGCAGGCCAGGCCACCGTACTTTGTCCCAGGCAGGTCTCCAGGAGGTTCCCTGCGAGTGAAGGGTGGGCCTACAGGTCCCAAAGAGTCAGGCCAAAATGCTGGTTTCTGCAAAGTTCCTGGTCTCAAACAGACCTGGCCAAGATGCCAATCTCTACAAAATTCCCAATCCAATTAGCCCAGGCCTCTCTGTGGGTCCGGGAGGTTCCCGGTCCCAAAGAGTCAGGCTGCGGTGCTGGTGTCTGGGAGATTTCTTGCGGGTGAAGAGTGGGGCTACGGGCCCAAACAGACCTGACCCAGATGCCAGTCTCTGGGCAGTTCCCTGCGGATGAAGGGTGGGCCTACCAGTCCCAAACAGTCGGGCCGAGATGCTGGTCTCCACAGACTTTCAATCCAAACAGCCCGGGCCACTCTGTGGGTCCGGGAGGTTCTGGTCCCTAAGAGTCAGTCCAAGATGCTGGTCTCTGGGAGATTTCCTGGGGGTGTGGGCGGGGCTACGGGCCCAAACAGACCTGGCCCAGATGCCGGTCTCCGGGAAGTTCCCTGTGGATGAAGGGCAGGCCTACCAGTCCCAAACAGTCACACTGAGATGCTGGTCTCCGCAGACTTTAAAAAATTTTGTTTGGTATTGAAGTTGTCCAGGCAGGCTTCAAGCTCCTTCTTCAGCTTCCTGAGTAGCATCCAGTTTAGGGCACACTTTTTGTTCAAAGAAGAATGATTACTAAAGCTGTTATTTGTGGTTCTCAGAACTTTAACCTGATGTAATTCTCCATCATAAATTTCTTAATAGTTTAAATATAGACTAAATAGGCTTCCAAAAACAATAGTGGAAAACTTTGGAAAATTTATTTTGCTTTTTATCAATTCATTCAATGAGAAAAAATATGTTTTGCCTTCAAAAAGCTAACATTTTTGTGGCGATGATGGAAAGCAAACCCGATATATAAAATATAATTTATATTGTATAGTGATAAGTTAAATGCTATGAAAAAAAATGAAACATAGAAAAGAAGTAGGAGTTTTTCGGGGATTTCATTAAATTTTAGGTAAACATATCTGGGAATTTCTCACTAAAATGGTGACATAAGCTGAGACTTGAGTAAGAAACAAACAGAATATTAAAAGTAATCCAAAAAAGAGAGAAAGTAACCTCATTGATTGCTATGGCTTCTGTTTTAGGTATTTCTAAACCTCATATGTTCATAGGTGTAGCTTTGATGTGGCTGGATTTAGGGTGTGTGTGATACTGGGATTAAGGGTGTGTGCGATAATTAAATAGATTTAGCATATGTTGTGGTTGGGGACCTGAAGAGATACTTTGGCAGGTGTGGTTCCCCAGGGAAAAGAATGCACATCAGTTTGAAAGGCAGACACTATCAAGAAAGAACCTGTATGTTATTATTTAACTCTTATGCAAGTGGTTGTCGCAATGCACTCTTATATATTAACTGATTTAGTGCATGTGTAGTTGTCTGCTGTTAAGTCATCCTTATACAGCTTCCTCAGTGGGCATCTGTAGTAGAGTGGGGTTCTGTCCTCAAAGTTGGCCAGAGGTGTCCTTATCTGTCCACTGAGCTTTGAAGCCTAAAGCAGTCTGTCTGGAGCAGTGCCCCCCAGCATATTTCTGGGTGTCGGTAATGGAAGTCCTACCCGCTGCAGATGGCACCAACTAATATGCTTATAGCCTGAGTGGGATAAAGAGAGAGACAGGGAAGACCCCTGTTGTAGTCAGAGGTTGCAAGGAAAACAACTACATACAGGACACATGATTCATAGTATTATTCATAATGGTCACCCTAGAAGTCAGATACAAAGAAAGTGCAGGAAATCTGTCCACACCTGAAGACCTGGAAAATCCAGCTGAGGGCTTGGATCTCATGGCAATAACCTGCATGAATTTAGCTGAGAACCTAGAGCCCATGACAATGCCTCTGACAAATCCAATTGGAGGCCTAGAGCCTCCTCACTGTGACTCATGCAAGTCTATTTCACTGACCTGCAATGGAAAGGTCAGCGGTGGAAGCCAGAAAGTCTGTGCCTGTGGGATGAAGGATCAGTGCCAGCAAGCTGAGGGATCTGCACTTGGAGCCAAGAAGTGATGCTCAAAATAAGGACCAGGGCTCCCCTGAAAAGTATCACAGCCATCCTCAGGGACAACGAGTCCTGAGATCCTCCAATGATGAGAACGGCCAAGTTCCTATCAGGAAGCCAGAATGACAAGTTTCTCTTGGAGACTGAACAGCTCACATCTTCCCCTCAGGAGTCAGAAAGCAATGCTCAAAGTAAGGACCAGAGCTCCCGCAAAGTGAACCACAGCCACTCTCTGCAACCAGGCCTTGAGCTCCTCTTAAGATGAGAACAGCCAAGTTCCTACCAGGGAAGAAGCTCGACAAACTCCTCCAGGAGAACTCATGGCAACAGGAGAACCAACAGCACCAAACAACAACACTGTCTTCCTCTCCAAGTCTCCTTTTTATGTTGGTGACACCTCTCAGGTGGCCCATCTATACTCAGCACCATGCTGATTCAGTTCAGCTGGTGTTTAAGTTGACCATCAGTTTTCAATACACCACAACAGACTTGCTACTGCTTTACTGCCTCATTAACTTCTGCCTGTCATACCATGAACTGTTTCTCCTCGGTGATTCCCATCTGCCATGTCACCCTGCCTTGGAGTCAGCTAGCTACAAACTGAAATTTCTACAAACTCTAAGCCCAAGTAACCTTTTCTCCTTTAATCTGTGGGTGTTGTTGTTTTTACTGGGAGTTAAATTTAGGACCTTGTGTTTGCCAGCCAGACACTGTGCCACTGAGCTATATTCCTGGCCCAATTTGTGAGTGTTGGGTAGTTTGTCCCAGCAGTAAGAGAGTAACTAAGACATTGGTATACCTCAGATACTCCAATGAATTCGAAGCGAGTTAAACTGGAGCAGAGGAAATGAGCAAAATATTAGAAGACGAATTCATACAGGTAAGTAGAGTTAAACAGGAGTTGCTGGCAGGGAGATCATACAGGATCTTTGCCTGGTTTTAACTTTAAGGGTTAATGTCTAAGAAAACACAAGACCCAATCTGACTTGGAATATTGATAGTGGGAATAGGAACTAAGTGACAACGAAAAATGATAATGGTAATTGCAGATTCATTCTGAAGGTAGGCGATCTGAAAACATATATTCACACAAAATAATTCACACACAAATGTGGGAGACCAGAAGAGGACTAAGGCCCAATTGGCTTCCTTTGTGACCACAAAGGTCAAAGGCAACAGGCTAGGAAGATTGCATGTTGCAGGATCTAAGAAAAGGACAGCTGAGATCAGGTGTTTATCTCGACATGTACTAATGAATAATAGAAGGCAGATCAGTCTAGTATTACTTTAATTGATTATAGCCATGTTTTAGTGAATAAAGGCAGGATGAACAGACTCTTGGGACTCCTCTACCCACTAGAGACAAGAGCTACCTAGCTGCCTGCATGCTAAATTAACTCTGTGTCTGTGTGTCTTTCATCCTTGTTCTCCCCCAGGTTATGGTAACAAACTATCAGGCCTAGGTCCCTACAAGTGGTGCCTGGGTGGGGGAAGACCAGAGTGGCCTTGTTCCCCATGGGTGGTGTCTGGGCAAGGACCTAGAACTTGCATACATCAGTTTGCTACACACAAGTGTTACAGTAGCATTAGTTGTAGTAACCAAAAGTTGATGGAACCTAAATTTCCATCAACTAAAAATTAGATAAACAGAATGTATTATGTCCACCCAATAGAATATGATTAAGCAATAAAAAGTACAAAGTTCTGATGCACATGACAGCATAAATAAGCTTTGAGCATATTATGCCACGTGAAAGAAGCCCAATAGAAAAGATTACATGTATGAAATGACAAAATAAACAAATCCATTGATGCACAAAATAGAACAATGTTGCCAAATGGTGAGGGGCAGGTTGAATGACAACCGGCTGCTAATGGGGTGGGTTTTGTTTTTGGGGGGATGATGAAAATCTCCTATTACATATTGGTGATCTGCAAAACGTATGAAAATGCTGACCTAAGACACCATCTCTTATTGTTTAGATTCATATAATAACTTCCTGTCTGGACTCATTTCTTGTTCAATCTGTTGTCTAGCCAGAGGTCACAGTGACCCTGAAATGTATGATTTGAAAAGCTGAATATTATACAGTGTGAGTGAAAATGACTCAATAAATAAGTAAAAGCAAATTATTTTTAAAGCTTGCAAACCAAATATCATTTCTGGGTCAATATAAATAATATCCACAATTAATCACTCATTTTCCTGGGTTTCGATAGCACTACATTTTGTATAGTTTTTCATTATGGCAAATACAACACCAGTGATAGCAAACCTTTCAAAAATGAGTGCCCAAACTTCAAATCCAATCCCACTTATTTATCACAAGGTACTAATGCTGCAGTTAAAACTGAATATTGAGTCTTTAAAAAAATGAAACTCATGAATTATCTTTTTCCTTAAAAGAGAAACAAATAACATGTGTGCCATAGATTTACCACCACTGCATTATAGAATATGGCAATTGCTTCCTTTCTTGCCCATTCCCCCCTGATATTTGCATCAACCTATGTTCTTCACATGCACAGAGACCAAGCTTTTCTAATAGTTGTATCCAGCAAAACTGCACAAGATCTGACAGAATGGGCGCCTCAAAAATGTTTGTGAGTAAATAGATAATACTTATTACATAAATTTACTAATTTTACCATTTTGAGTATATCATTATAGATTATCCATATAAATCCTGCTATATGGCAAACCTATGACAAATAAACACTGAGAGAAGCAATATTGATATAAAAGCTCCAGAATATTAATAATTATTACCTATAACTGAATATTAAAATTGCTGTTTTTGCAATCCTGGGGACTAGACCAAGGATCATCACATTGAGCTACATCTCCAACCCCTTTTTAAAGTTATTGTTTTCATTTTGTAGGAGGTTCTTTCTAAATTGCTTAGTTGCCTGTTCTGGACTCAAACTTGCCATCTTCCTGTGTCAGGCTCCCATAGTGCTGGGATATTCAGGAAAGCCCAACCAGGCCTGGCTAAGTTGTTGTTGAACATTATAAAACATACATTTGCTTTTGAGGCTCTTTAGGATTTAGATTCTCATCTATGCATGGCTATTTCTTCACAGGTTCATTCTCATCATCACTGAAAAGAGTAATTGGAAGAATGGGCCACTTTTTCGGTAGGACAGGTATATGAGAGCACAATACTGGCTCTCACTGTCTTGCCCTTTGTTGTAGGAATAACAGAAGTCAAATGTGTGCAATTCAGCCCTTCCCCGTTTGCCCACTGACCTACTTCTCTCTCATATTTTACTCCCTCTTCCAACCTAGCTCATCTACCTGAACTATTCTTTGGCTTTCTAGATAAAGCCAAGTGCTTCACTGACACATGAGAAACCATCTTGTTTTGCCTCTTGAAAGAAACTGTTCCATCAAATATATCTTTTTCTATCCAGTTACATCAAATTTTCTATCTCTTTTATTTCAGTATACAGATATATCCTTTACTACATTAATTTGTTCCAATAAAAAAACAGAAACCGTAGAAAGTAGTTTTAAGCCTTGCTTCCTTTACCTCTGGTGGGCATTTTTACTTTGTACTGACTATTTAAATTTTAATTTCTTTTCTTACCATGCAGAAACAATTTCTCTTAAATTCCTATTTTGAGTTTTTTTTTTTTTTGTTTTGTTTTTTTTTTTGTCTTTTTGAGACAGGGTTTCATTATCCTGTCCAGGCTGTGCTAGAACTTACTTTGTAATCCAGACTGGGCTTGAACTCACAGTGATTCTCTGCCTCAGCCTCTGGAGTGCTGGAATAACATGCGTGAGGCCACCATATCCAGCTTTAACTTTCTATTTTTAAAGATTAACCATTGGTAACTTTCTTTCTTCTCTTTTAAAATCTGTATTGTATATATTTATTCTTCTTTCTAGTACTCTGGTTCATCAAGCATTGTTTTTGTTTTACATTTTAAGGTTGATCATTATGGTTCTGTTATGGTTTGAGTCTGGATATCCCCCCAAAGTCTCATGTGGTCACTGGAGGCAGGCTTTTTGGAGGCAATTGAATCTAAACTTTGTAATTGATTTATGGTCTAATGCTGGGATTAAGGGCATGAGTGCTATACCCACCCTAGGGTGGGGAGACTGCATGCAATATGAGAGACAGAAACAGCTCTCTCTCTCTTTCCTTTTGCTGCCTTCTGCCAACATGAATGTCCCTCTTCCATGCTACCCTGTCTTGGAGCTAGCAGATTATAAACTGAAGCCTCTACAAACTGTGAGCTAAATAAACCTTACTTGTGAGTTTTGAGTATTTTGTTTCAACAACAAGAGAAAAGTAATTTCATAGTTGTAACTGATATATACTCCTTGATTTGTATCAGTTGTTTTTATAGGTAGAAAATCATGTGTTTATATCATGTGCATGATATAATTATTGTTCACTGTTAATATTATGCACACCAATTTTCATAGTGTGTTTAACAATTTTCTTCCTGTGTAGAAATAATCTTAGGACATTAATGCCTGTCTAAGAAGTATATTTGCAGATTAAAAAAATTTGTCTAATTTGTTTTACCATGGATTAAATTTTTTTCAAAATTCACACTTCTTTCTACCTTGGGGTCTATGCATTGAAAGTCTTAAATCACTAGTGTTATCCAAGGAATACAGATACTTTTCAGTTTACAATGAGTTTATGTTGTGATAAACCTATTGTATGTTGAAAATATCCTAAGCTGAAAATAAACTTAGTACACCTAACCTACGAAACATGCTATTCTACCAACGCAATGCACCATAGAGCTTGGTTGCTTCCTTTCCTGAGGCTGAATGGGAACCATGGCTCACAACTGCTGCCAAGCATCCTGAGAGATCATTGTGCCATGTAAGATCAATGCAGAAAAAAACTAAAATTTGAAGTACAGCTTCTACTGAATGCATGCTGGTTTTGTGACACCATAAACTGGAAAAATCATAAATTGAACTATTATAAGTAGTCACTGTACACTTTCTCTCTTTTCTAGATCATATAAATTAGAGAAGAATACATTATGTTACAGGAAAAACAATCCCAAATATGGAAGTACTAAAAGGGTAAAAAGTTTATTTTTGCTCACGCTACTTGTTGATGTCATCTTCACTGTACAATCCAGCGTGAAAGTGAACCTGTGCATTGCCAATGTTGGAACACAGATAAAAATAGAACATGAAGAAACATGCTATGAATTTTACAGCATCTGTTAAGTCAGTTCTAGTTATCATTGGTCAAAGAAATTGCAAGGCTAATCTTGACACCAAAGGGAAGTTAAAGAGGAGAATAAATTGTTTAGGTTGATTACATGTAAGAAGATGACAGATGTCATTGCTGAGCAAAAATATTTAATTACCAACATAAGGGCCTTCTTTCCTCTGTTTACTCTCAATCATACTTTGTAATGTAATTTAGTTAGTCACTGTCCCATGCTTTGTTCACAAACTGGCTACTGATAGAAGAGCAATCAGTCCCTAGGTATTGGATTAGTTTTTCTAGCAAATTCTACACTATCCAAGTAGATATGCATGTTTTACTGAGACCATGTGAGGTACCATTCTTCAAACATGGAATGAAGAGATATGTGCCATCTTGTGCAAAAAATAAATATACATCTTTGGTCTCTACAGTAGAGGCCTGCATTTTGAACTGTGAAGTCATACCATGTTCAGTTCTTAGGAAGATAGAGATAGTAGAATGATAACAATTGTCTAATAGGTAGCTGAGAATGTATCCATGTGCCTGACAGGAAGAAAGAAAAAATTTGCCTCTAAATTATTGAGAGGACTGTAAAAATAGGAATGTCTCAAATTTAAAAAGTTGATCATGTAGAAGAAGACAGTAGAATAGTGATTAACAGAGTTTGGTAGATGGTTGTTCAGGAAACACTGCCAAAATATATAAAATTTCTGTTACACAGGGAATTTGTTGTATAACACACCAACTATAACTAATCAATATATTGTCTTTTTTAAAGAAAAGAAAACAATAAAAACAATGCTACAAAATTTCAAATAAGATTAAAAGAGAGTAGTAATTGTTAGTATATTGCATATTGTTATCTTCAAAGTAGTTGTTCATGCTACAAGAAATACACATAAAAATTGATAAATACACATAAAAATTGATAAAATGATATAGGTACAAAACTTTAATTTCCATGAACTAATAGTACTTGGTGAAACTTTTTTTAACTCTTCCATATATATATTTTTTCCCTTTCCCCATCCTTCTTTTCTCCTTTCCCTATCCTAGTTTGTCTTTCCTTTTGAACAGTTTCTTCCTATTTCACAATACCATTCCTCATATTGAATCTTATTAACTTTTTCAATTACTTACAATAAAGAGAAAATACAAAGTTTATGCATGCAAGTCTGATTTATTTGAATTATGTGAATGGTCCCAAGTTGCATCCATTTACCTACAAAAGTCTCAAGTTTGTCTTTCTTTATATCTGAGTAATACTCCATTGTATAAAATGACCACTTATTTTATCTTCATTCATTGGTTGATGGGCACTTGTGTTGTTTCCAAGATTTAGCTATTACAAATTGTGCTACTATAAACATGGCTGCACATATATATCTCTGTGGTATGGTGTTTTGAGTTCTTCTGGGAAGATATCCAAAAGAGGAATAACTGGGTTGAACAGGACCTCTAATCCTAGATTTTAGAGGAATCTCCACACTGATTTCCACAGTGGTTGTACCAGTCTACATTCCCACTAACAGTGGAGAAGTGTTCCTTTTTCTCCACAGCTCCTCCAGCATTTGTTGTTGGGTTTTTGATGATATGCCTTTCCTTTTGAGATGAGAAGAAATCTCAGTATTGTTTTAATTTGCATCTCTCAAATGACCAATGATGTTGAACACTTCCACGTATTTATTTTCCATTTGTATTTCTTCATCTGAAATATGTGTATTCAAATCAGATGCCCATTTTTGGACTGGGTCTTTGAATCTGGGGGTCTGATTTTTCTAGATTCTTTATATATTACAGGTATAAGTCTTCTTTCTGAGGGACAGTTGGCTAAAATTAGTTCCCATTCTGTGGGTTTTCTTTTCACTCGATTGGTGGTTTCTTTTGATGTGCAAAAACTTTTTAATAGGATGAAATCTCAGTTGTTGACTCTTTGAAGTACATCTTGTGTGGTTTGTGTTTTGCTCATAAACTATTTGTCTACCCCTATGGCTTCAAGATTTCTACCTACCTTGCCTCCCAGTAGATTTAGTGTTTCTATTTTAATGTTTAGATATTTGATCCATTTTGACTTTAGTGTGTGGTGAAAAACATGAGTCTAGTTTTAGTCTTTGGCATGTGGAAAGCCAATTTATATTACCATTTATTAAAGAAGCTATCTTTCTTCCAGTGAACATTTTTTGCCCTTTTGTCAAAGCTACAGTGGCTGTGTGTGTTTGTAGTTAGGTCTGCATCTTCTAACCTGTGCCACAGATACTTAGGTCTGATTTTTTTGCCAGTAATATGTTGCTTTTATCACAGTAACTTTGTAGTATAATTTCAAGTTATGGATTGTGATGACTCCGACCTTGCCTTTGTTGCCCAGGGTTAAATTTTTTTCTAGGTCTCTTCCATTTCCAAATGAATTTTAGGAATGTTTTCTCTATATTTCTGAGGTATGTTGATGGTATTTTGATTGGATTGCACTAAATCTGTGTAACAGTTATGGGAGTATGTTCATTTGCACAATGTCAATTCTTCCTATCCATGAGCAAGGGATATCTTTCCATTTTCTGATATTCTCTTTGATCTCCTTTTTCATAGTACCATAATTTTCAATATATAAGATCCTTTACTTACTTTGTTAGATTGATTCTCAAGTATTTCATGTTTTGGGATACTATTGTGAAATGCATGGTTTCTCTAATGTCTCTCTCAGTGAGTTTGTTGTTTATGTACAGGAATGCTGTTGATTTTTCACTGCTGACTTTGTATCCACCTATCTTACTGATTTTGCTTATTAACTCTAGAAATCTTTTCATGGAGTTATGAGGGTCTTTTATGTACAGAATCATTTGTGCATAATGACAGTTTAACTTCTTCCTTTCCTATCTTTATTCCTTTTATTTCTCTCTCTTGTCTAATTACTCTGGCTAATGTTTACAGATCTATACGAAATAAGACTGATGATAGTGGACATTTTTGCCTTGTTCCTGATTTTGCACTGAAAGATTTCAGTTTTAATCCATTTAATATGATGTTCTCTGTTGGTCTGTCACTAATGGCTTTTATCAGATCGAGGCAGAGACCATTAATTTTGATTTCCATAGGGTTTTATCATGAATGAGTGTTGGACTTTATCAAAGATTTTTCTGCAACTATTCAGATGATCATGTGACTTTTATCTTTGGCTCTGTTGATGTGATATACTATCTTTATTTATTTGCATAGGTTGAACCAATCCTGCATTCTTGGGATGAATCCCACTTGGTTGTGTTGTATAATCTTCCTGATGACTTGCTGCAATCTCTTGCCAGTATCTTATTGAGGATTTTTGTATCTGTGTCCATTAGGGAGTTCTGTCTATAGTTCTTTTTGGTTATTTTTTTTTCTCTTGTTTTGGTATCAGGCAATACTTGCCACCAGGAATGCGTTAGGGAGGACCATGTCCCTCAATTTCATTAAAGAGTTTGAGGAGTACTGGCATTAAATTTTCTCTAAATTTCTTTTAGAATTCAGCAGTGAATCCACCAGGATGTGGGCCTTTCTTCATTGGTAGGTTTTAAATTACATTTTCAATCTCACAAACATATTGGGCTATTCAAAATTTTTATATCTTCTTAGGTAAAGTTTGGTAATTCATATGTATCTAGGAATCTGTCCCTTTCTTCTGTGTTTTCTGTTATATGACTGTAAGAATTTGTGAAGTAGATATTGATGATCTTCTCAATTTTCACAAGATATGTAATGATTTTACTTTTTTCATTCCTTGATGGAAGAATTTCAGTCTTTCCTTTTCTTGAAAAGTTTCGCTAAGGGAGTATCAATTTTATTTATTCTTTCAAAGAACCAATGCTTCCATTGATTAATTCTTTGTGTTGTTTTCTTGATCTCCATTGCATTAGTTTCTTCAATGATCTTTATGATTTCCTACATTGTACGGGCTTTGGGTTTGTCTTGCCCTTCTTTTTTCTAGAAGCTTGAGGTGTACCATTAGGTCATTTATTACTGCTCATGATGTTTTCCTGATGTGAAAATTCATTGCTATAAATTTACTTCTTAGGAGTGTTTTCATCATGTCTCATAAATTCTGGTATATTGTATCTGCATTCTTGTTTAGTTGTAGATATCTTTTAATTTTTTCATTAAAAAATTAAATGTGACACATTGGTCATCTGGGAATATGTTATTTAGTTTTCATGTGTTTATGGACTTTTTATAGTCTATATTACCATTAATTCCCAATTTCATTGCATTATGGTCAGTTAATATACAGGAGATAATTTCATTTCATTTACTTAAGGATGTTCTATGGGCTTGTATATTTCTAATTTAGAGAATATCCCATGTGTAATTGAGAAGAATGTGTATTCAGATGATGGTGGGTGCAATACTCTGAAAACATATGCTAAGTCCATTTTTTTCACAGCTTTGGTTCAGTTCTGATATTTCTTCGCTGATTTATTTTTTTGACTAGTTCATCTATCTCTCTGTGACAATGGGGTATTGAGCTCTCCTATTGCAAGTGTGTTATTGCTTATTTGATTTTTTATGTGAATTAATAATTGCCTTATATAGTTGGTTGCTCCTGTGTTTGGTGAATACACATTCAAGGTTGTTATGTCTTCCTCTTGAAGTTTTCCTATAAAAAGTATTTAGTGACTTTTTGTATCTTGTTTGATCATTCTTCATTTGAAATTCACATTATCTGCAAACAGTATAGCTACCATGCTTTTGTCTGGGTTCCTGTTGTATGGGAGATTTTTTTCCATTTTTGACTTGAATTTCTTTTTGAGTCTATGAATTTCTTTTTGAGTTAAAATTGTTTCTTATATACAACTCCATTGGATCTTGTCCTTGATTCATTCTGTCAGTCTGTTTCTTTTGATTGTTGAATCGAGGTCATTTACATTGATTGTTATAACTGATACGTATTGGCTTATCTTTGTCATGGTATTTTCCTGATGTTGAATTCCTATTTTCCCCTACAATTGTGCTGCCTGGTGGTTTCTTTCTGCTGTTGTTCTTGAAATTCTGGTCATTTTTTCAATTCTCTATGTAGAGTTGGTTTGGTGGTCATAAGTTTCTTCATTTATTCTCTCTCATGGGAGTATCTTATTTTTCCATTAAGTTTGAAGGATAGTTTTTCAGGGTACATCAATCTGAGTTGGAAGTTGTTTTCTTTCAGAAGTTAAAATACTTCACTCCAAGCTCTTGTTGACTTGAAAGTTTGTATTGAGTAGTCTGTCATGATTCTGATGGGCTTCCCTTCGTAGGTGATGTTTCTTTTCTCTAAAGTTTTTAATATTCTGTTCTTGTGCTAAATGTCTGGAATCTTGATTATTATACATCTTTGCACAGATTTATTTTGGTCATGGTTGTTTAGAGTTCTATATGTTTCATTTATTTGTTTGTCCGATTCTTTATCCATGCTTGAGAAGTTTTCTGTCATTATTTCTGTGAAGAGGTTTTTATTTATATGCCATTTGTGCTGTCTCCAGCTTTCTCACTGACCCCAATCAATCTTATGTTTTTCTTCTTGGCTTCATCTTGTAGCTGTTGGATTTATTTTATAGTCTCTTTCTATTTTTAAGTTATCTTTATTTTAATGAAAATCTGCAATTCTGTCTTCAAGATCTGAAATTCTGTCCATTCTTTCATTCCATCTGTTGCATATACTTTCAATAGGGGCTTTAATCTTTTGGTGTTCTGTTTGGATCTGTTTCATGGATTCCATTTCTTTCCTATGTTGGGGTTTTTGTTTCCTTCATTCTTCGAAGCTTGTGTTTCATTTTATCTGTGTCTTTTCTAAGATCTTTGATTTTAAGCATCATTTATTTTTGTATCCGAGGGATTATTTTCCTTACAGCCCTTTCCACTTGTTTTTTCACTTCTGTTATACACTTTTCAGAATTTTCAAGTGTTTGACTTCCAATTTTATCTATCTCATTGAGTTCTGGGTTTGTCCTGGGTAAGGGTCTAGGGTTGGGTTTGCAGGTTGCTTCTGTGTCTTGTCATTTTCTATTTTTTTTAATTTGATTTTGTTTTTTATATTGATGCTTGTGAGTTTCTTATGATATATTGTTTTATCACTAGGCTTTCTCTAAGGCACATCTGTTCTTCAAGGTTTTCCTCTAGATGTAGGTGGTACTTTGTACCTATCCCAAGAACCTACTTTCCCAGTTTTTAAAGGATGCATACTTGCTATTTGGCTTAGCTCTCCATCCTTTGGTACTGGGCTCTGGTGATGATTATGACCCCATACAATCACAGTGTTATTATACAGGGGAGAAAAGCTGTTTATAACATGTATAACATCCTTGCTAAAGTAGCACAGGTTGTATTAACAATAGTTTCAAATACAGGTTAACTACTTCCAAACTATGGTAGTGATTAGTCTCCTATTCCATCTACAGCAGCAAACTCTAAGGTTGTAAAACAAAATCAAATATATACCATGCACTTGTATGCAGTGAGTTTCCCCTTAGTGAATTGATTTTACTTTTCTGTGAGGGAGGCAGAGTTAAGATGGGTGGGGGACAGGCTAAAGTGATGAAAGGAGTCAGATATACTAAAGGCTGGAGGTCAAAGACTGATCATCTGAGTTTTGGAAAACTGGAGGATACAGGAAGGAAAGCATGACATACCATGCTAAGGAGTAATCAGAAAAGGCAAAGACAATGACTAATCATGTGAAAGTTTAAATTCAATATGCAGTTGAGGAAAACGAGAAAGATGATCAATAGAAGAAAATTAAAAAGAAAAGTACGAAATACACACAGTGAAGAACAAAAAAGGAGGAAGAAAGAGAAAGAGAATGAAACAGAAAAAAAGAGAATTAAGAAAAAGATCAGAGAGGATAGAAAGACAGAAAAAAATCCCAAATACAAAAATAACCACAGAATACAAAAACAAAATAAGATGACATCCAACGAGACAGGAAAGGGATAACCAATCAGACCAACAAGAAAGAATAAAAGCAGTAAAATACTTCTGTTGTTTATGGCTCTGTGATAGTGTCCCTGTTGCATCTCAGAAATGTGCTGAGCATAGAGATGACATTGTCCTCTGTGTGCGGGGGCTGGCACTGGTCTTCTGCTGCTGGAGTCCTCCAACCTCCAACTGCTTGGTCCTCATCGCTGCTTCAGAAGCTTCCCTATTGCTGGTCTCACTGATCACTTTGCCCTCCAAAGGTGTGTGTGCCTACGTGCTTGGGGCTGGCTCTATTCCTTGGTCTTAGAGATTCTGTCAATCCACCCACCAAAGGGATGTGTCCTTACACTCTTCTCACAGGCCCCACCATCCCAGGGGCCATGGCAGAAGCATAGAGTGCAGACTCACACTCTTCTTGAAGGCACCACTGTCCTGGGGGCAATCAATATATTGTATTTTTGAAAAATGTTATTAGAACTGATATTAAGGTTTCTAGTTACAAGGTGATAACTTTGTGAGGTATTACAAATATTATTTAGTTAAATTAAGTCATACCACAGTGGATCAATACTTAAAATTAACATGTTATATGCATGAAATACATATGCTTTTATTTCTCACTTAAAACATAAAATTTAAGAAGACTCAGTATCACCACAGTGTAGGGCTATAGTGTTATATAGTACTGGGCGCATTTAAGCTGAAGAAATTATGTGATTGGAGAGCACCACACAAACAGGAGAGATCTAAAAGTTGTGAATTATTTCTTAAAGAATAAGAATAATGAACGAAAGCAGTTAAACAGTTCCTGTGCCTCTCAGAGCATTGGATAAACCCTCTGACTGGATTGAGGAATGCCGAGGAAGTGCTCTGGCTGTGAATGTAGCTCAACAGCACAGTACCTGCCTGGGAAGTGCAAGATCCTATGTTCAATTCCCAGGGAAAAAAAGGGTTCTCTGTGAATAAGCTACTAAATTCCAGATGATATGATCACATTTTAGGAGAGGTCAGATACTGACAACATTGGGAAACATGATAGCGTTCCTGAATTGATGAAGCATTTACTATATGCAAATTAAGTATACTGATAGACAATAACATTGCATTTCTCACTCATCAAAAGTAGTAGGAACCGGGAGATTCATATACTACTATACCACTAGAAGTGTCACTCTCTCATATCCATTCTACAATAATGCTAGATGCAGCCTAAGACTGCTGCTATTTTTTGATCATCCATTGTAGGTTCTCATGCTTCCAGATTCTAAAAACAGGGGACTTGAACTCATTTCAAATATTAAATCTGGCCTGATATTATTCTGTGCCCCAGAATGAATCTAAAACTCTAACAAAAGGAGGAGAAAGAAGAGAAGAGAAGAAGAAAGGAAAAAAGAGAGGAAGGAAGAAAGCAATGGATTTTGGGGAAGGAAGAGAGAAAGAACAAGAAAGGATTGAGGAGGAGAGGCAGAATATTATCACATTAATTCCAGAACTTCATTATATCAAATTCCTGCAAAATAGTGTTTATAATAAAAGCTTTCACCTCCATTACTCTCTCTAGTCCTATTGATTGAATGACTAGTTCTGGCTGTTAGTGACATAGAACCTACAAATAAGGTAGGAAATTATTGTAACTGCCAACCTGCTATACGTCCAATATACCACGTCTGTTTTTCCCAAAATCAAAGAATGAATTCTGAGATTAAGAGTAGGAAATTTCCTGGAAGGAGAGACAGCTCCTGAGAGAGGCAACACAGGACCCAGAAAGTGGGTTGCCAACTAGTCCATTTCTCAGTTTTATAAAGCAAAATCACAAAGTGGGTGTAACATGGGACAAATCTATAACCAAGCAATAGGACTACAAGTCTAGTTGCTTAGGTAGTATTGATCCAATGGGGAAGCAATTCACATTGCAAGTATACATGGAAAGAAGAAGGATCTTTTTGGAAGAAATGGGTCAGGAGGTCCTGGTCACCCACCAAGGTGACTGGTGCCTATTTAGAGTATCGACTTATTGTTTGTCCCTCAGGGAGGCATGTGAGTATAATCATTACGTCTTTATGCTGAGGCCTGGCCTTCAAGGAACGCTCCTCCAGCCACATTGGTAATGTGTTTTTATCTTCTGCACTGACTCCTTCAAGAGCTTATCCCTGTCTGGCTGCCTATAATATATTTCTTCCTAGGTTAGTTGTCTATAATATTACTATGGAAGAAAATACTGCTCTGGTCCCCTTGAGAAATGAACAGTAATTACTCAGTACAGTCACTGTCCAAAATTTAGCAGCCCTGCCAATGTGACCATCTCACACTGTGGAAATAATGTCTCATGGTAAAACTTTGCTGAGGAGATGGCTTGGATAACCTTTTCAGTTTCACTATGAATTTATAGTATTTAAGATGTATATAGTCAACTTTAACAAAATCCACAAAGGCAATTATTTCTTCTTGTACTTAAAATGCTACACTTTATATAATTTTGATTTTTGATCTGGCATCCCATGTGTGGTACCTCACCCTAAATGGAGGGTCAGGGATCACATAATTATTATTGCTTAAGTGTGTCATTAGGATTGGCAAGAGAGAATATTCCCACTACACGCAGAGGCACAGAAGCAAAAGAAAAATAAAAAAAGATCTTTTCATGAGCCATCGAGTTCACTATTCATATCTATTTGAATGTGCTGGGGCAAGAGCTGAGCTGGGGCCACATTTTGGAACCCTTTGAAAATTGTGATAAAGAAACTTGAATGCCCTCCTAAAATTGTTTGAATTAATCTAGCAGGATAGGGAAAACCTTTAAAGATTTTGAATAGGAAAGTGTCATGAACAGTCTTTTTTGAGGGATGGGTCAGGGGACAGATGTGGGAAGAGAAGGAAGTGGTTATAAGGAAGTTTCATTCTTTTTAAAATAAAGCCTTTCAAGATAAAAATGATCATTATAAAGTCAAGCGAATGCAAGTTGGAAATCTTCTGGTACAAAATGAAAGCTTTAGTGGTGGCAGAACACATACTCATTAAAAATAGCTAGAGAAATTCTGATTTCTTACTTTCTCAATTTGAAACTTTTATGTCCTATCTGGTCATCAAACGTGCATCCTCTCTCTCTTTTGGCCCAACCCCAGTACCATGATCATTCAGGACCAAGAGTATCAGTGCCTTTTGCTGGCTTAAAGCTCCCTCCCCACTTAGCAACTGACTTCTATTGTAGGTCTGATGCCAAATACCTCATTCCATTCCCCATTCCATTCCACTGCCTATTTTACATCCCCCACCCTAGGCTTAAAAACTGCTGCTGCCCTGCCTTTTGGGCTAAGATGAACTGTCTACATGAGACCCCCGCCCCCAACAGGCTGCTGTGTTTCTGCTAATAAATCTTTCTGCCTGATGAGTGTGAAGTCAACCGAACATTTCGTCCCAAAACCCAACAGGTCTTTGTATGGTAACTGATCCATACATAAAGCCACTCTTGCCGTTGCTATTCTTCTGCAGCACTGGCCATCTGCTCTGATGTGTGCAGTCATCTCCATGGACTTTGATGCATCTCTGTGTCTGCTCTGGAGGACCTTTCTGTTTTCCTCCTTCTACCCATACACCTGAAAATTGTAGCATCAGGTCTTGATCCTTCCTGGCCTGCAGAAGCATTCCTGTCGGCCTGGACACACAGGAGACTGAGAATACCAGTCATCTGCTGGTGACTACCATCATTGCTGTGAGAGGTGGACACACTATACAGATAACTTAGATAGAAATTAATAAGCAGCCAGTTAAGATCATTGAGCCATTGTCAATGCAAAAGACAAGACACAAGAAGATTGTGGGTGGAGGTGAATCTGGAGAGAGCCTGGGATCAAGATCAAGAGACACAATGGTGAGGCCTGCCAGCCTCCCTAGGGATAAACATCAGCTTGAGATTGCACTGTAATGAGCACCAACTGGTCCAGTGAACCCGGATAGACATCAGAAACATGGGTAACTACAATGTCTGGCCCCATAAATCCCATCCCTTTCCAGGAATGCCTTTGTTCTCTGTATGTTAGAAGCTATAGATAAGTGGAAGGTAATGATGTTCTTTTGGAACACCTTTGCTATGTGTCTTGCTCCTTTATTGGATTAATATTAGCTAAGCAACTATACTTATAATCCTGTAGGTTGACTGTAGTTAGACCAATGCTGTAAACATGGTGGGGTTTTGCTGTGTAAAATTCCATTGACAAAAAGCCTTGGAGGCTGCCTACCTATGTGCCCTGGAAATTCAGGAGCTATTTGTGTTTCCAAGAGAACTCTCCTAACCTCCAGCTTTGCAAATGTATTCCTTGATGTTGTGAGAGTAGGAACTTGCAGGGAGTTATTTTCCTGTCTTACGGGGATTACCGTCACTTTGGTTGCTCTTCCATTTGCCTAGGTAACCCACCCACTGCCACTATGAGCTATTCCAGTTCATCCTGCTAATCACCCAAAAACTCTCCTGTGTTTTGTTTCCTTAAAAATCCTCTCTCCAGAACGGGGAGACATCAAACTGAGAAGAAAAAAGCAAAAATGTATTTCCTTCCTCATTTAACACAGGGTAATAGATAATAACCTAAACACAGGACCTTCCACATTCAAATTCTTTGAGACTTGAAAAAATTTATCCAGCACAATGACAGGTGGTCCGAAGTTCCTTATAGGTGTGCTTTCTTTTACCTTCTCAGTCAACTGTCTCTTAAACCTGTACTACTTTCCAAATTCTCCTTCTTTGTGATCAGTATAGACTTGCCATGAATTCTGTCCTTAAGCCTGAATTTCGATCCTGCCAACTACACACCCTCAGTACTATATGCCCCTCAACCCTTGGTCTTCGTCTTCATCTCTGCCCCCAAAGACCTCCTCTCACTCCCTCCCTTCCTCTTCGTCTCTTTTTCTCTGCCTGATACTGGCTCTTGTATCCATCATCTCCCTCCTAAAGAAGAACCTCAGTGGGTCTCTGTCCACCCCCTTCAGCAGGGACCAGCAGCAGAGGACATTATTCATGTCTTCTTCCTTGTCCATCTTAGACTTTGCTCATATTAACAATGCCTGGGTTTCAGGCACCCTCAGGCCCCAATTGTACCTTTAGTCTCTCCCTCACCACATAACTCCCTTTCAGATTCTCTCTGGGTTGATGTCCTTTCTGCCTTCCAGCTCATACTGGTATAAATCTATGCTGTTAAAATAGCAAAAATATTACAGGAGATCTCTATGAAGATTCACCAAGAAGAGTACTATGGTAGCCCCTAGGGGAAAAAATGTCTTATGTATCTTGTTTGTTTGTCTTCCTGTTAATGTGTGTTATAATAATCAACCTTGGACATGGGAACTCCTTCCATGGTTGAAAAAGAAGCTGTCCGAACCAATCCGTTTCAATTTTCTTTGTGATGAGTGGCTTCTCTGGTTTTTCTCAAGGTTCACAGTTCCCATAGTTTAGGAGAAAATATTGCTTGTTACTGAATAATGCAAATTAAAATGTGTCTGTGTAAGAGCCAGTGGCCATGGGATCCCCCTGGCCGCATGACAGCAGCAGCAGAGACACAGTTCCAAACTCCAAGAATGTAATGAGTAAATGAAGGAAATAATTGTAGTAAAACAAAATAACACTACCAAAAGCAATAGGCTTTTTTTAAAAGTAGGGTCTAAACACCATATTTTCACCCCTTTCCAGAGTAAATTCAACCTGGAATCTAAACCCAAGTTGACATAAAAAAAAATAAACCACAAGGTCAAATATCAAGTAAAAAATGGCTCTTGGTTTATACACAGCCTATCTTGGGACCTAACAAGCTAAGATTGACTCTTGTCTCAGGATGCCAAAAGATAAAATAGCCTCTTTGATCACCTATAAAATCGGGCATGGTGGTGCATACCTGTAATCCCAGCACTCAGGAGGCTGAGGCAGGAGGATCTTTGCAAATCCAAAACCAGCCTGAACTGCATAGGGAGACTTTGTCTCAAAAAGACAAAAACAAATCTTAACAGACTGGTAACATTTTAACTTGTTACAGAAAGAAACCAGTAAATAGGATAGCACAGGAAATACAAGGTTTTACCCTACCAAGACAGAAAAAGGAAAGAGAGTGGCCAAACGAGTGTGCCCACGTATGTCCAGAGGTTTACAGTGGATAAGGCATAGGAACATAATTAGTTATTCTCTTATTGTGTTAGCTAGGCCTAAAATCAGTTCCTTTTAAATCACTTTGTTACTCAAATGTGGCTAAAAGGGACTTGGACACTAACTACATCATCAATGACTTTCCCTCCAGTATGGGGCCCACAAGACCAATAAGCAAACTAACATCCCTGTAATGAGGGACAATAATAAATGATGATTAATCAACGATGCCTTCAGGACAAGCAGAGTTTTAAAAATATAAAAAATGTCCAAATCAAAATAGAGTCACTTGTGTCAATCCTACGAAAGCATAAACACAACTGGCATATTTATAGGCAGGGTTTGCAGACATAAGTGCCTGACTGTAACTATCACAAACCATATTACTTGGGTCTGGCTGTGCCCATCACAGACAACATCTGTTTAAAAGGGCAGTCACCATTTTCCAACAGCATTAGAGATCCCCACGGAAATGGCCACCAGAGGGGAGAAACTGACTATTTCTCTCACCTTCTACAGCAACCTATCCCAGAACTTACAGGAGAGCCTTAATAAAATGTCACAACACCAAACCAAGATCCAGGACTAGTGACACCATTCCTGTTCTGGAGCATGATACATTTCATCAGAACAAAGCTCCAAAACTTCACCTAACTCTAGGTAGACAGTATCCTTCTACTAAATGAAACAAAACAAAACAAAACAAAACAAATATCAACAATTCCCTCATGGGGGGAAAACTGTAACTGTAAACCAAGCCTAGACTTATTCCTTTCCAATCCTAACTTCCCTGTGTCAAACACTCCTTCTAGTTCTTTTAATGTTCATTACTATTTTTCCCTTTTCCTCTATTTATAACAAAAGGCTGAAATGTTAGCTTAAAGTTCCATTCCGGGCCCGCCTCCAGCAGCCTAACTTCTATTCTTGGTTTAGTTGCCATCCTAATCCCATCTGTCATTCCATTGCCCCAGCCCAAGTACCATCTCCTACCTCAAGCTTCAAGCTGCTGCTCTGTCTCTTGGGGGTGGGCTGAATTCTGCACTTGACACCCGGGACAAGCTGCTTCACTGGTGCCCGTAAGCATTTCTGCTTCAGGGTTTTGAATCAACCTAACACCTTTATTCTGCACTTCTGAACCACTCTTCATGTTTGGCATTATTTAAGAATAAGAACAAGGTACAATATATGTAATTAAATAAAGAATCATTTTCTTTGTTGCCGTGGTTATAGCTGAAGGAGCCTGAGACAGAGCAGAGTTTTAAAATAACAGCGTTCAAAAGCATTGTTGCTGCTAAGACTGATCCAGTGCTTTTTAAGGTAGAAACAGTATCTGAGGACGTTTTCTGGGAAAATAGATCAGTGAATAAATTTCTCACTATGGTTGCTAATATCACCTCTTTGATATCATTTGAATAACAGAGTTGTACTACTCTCTAGTGGGCACACATTTGCAATCAGAATTAAACCTTGGCTTAGTTGAGACATTTCATTATTCAAATGAAAGGTGATTTGATGATGAGATCAAGATGTAGAGCATATTAATTTAGTTTCATTACAAGGGTATAATATAACCCAGTGTTTTAATAATTTTTTTCATGAAACAAAACTGACCTGAGAACAATACTGTTGCTTGTAACTGTAGAGGAAGTTAATTAAAACATCATATTTGAATCTTTAAATTAGAAGTAGGCTTAGAGAAGTTTCTCCTATATGATCATAGAAAAATTACACATCTTTAGGTGTATTTTCAAATTTATTCCATAGTATTCATTATCAGATGTACTTATTATGCTAGAAAACTCTGATGCAATGGTAAACAAAAACAGCCTTGATTCTCATGGATGCTTTCTTATTAATAGGTGAAATAGATTTTAATGAAATAATTCAGTAATTATGTGTGTCATTTCAATGTAAGATCTTTTTTAGTAAAGTCAAAACAATGGTCACATGGCACATGTTTAAAGGGAGCCTTACCTTGACTGGTGGGAGGGCTAGTCAATGAAGACTGATGAGGGAAGTTACTGGACAGAGACTGACCTTATGATAGGCCCTAATTACATGAAATGGGGATACACGAGAACATTGCAGATAAAGGAAGCAGTGTACAATAAAGTCCTGACTGAAGAGAAAGTCACTAAAATCAGGCTAGAGTAACTGGAGACGAGGTGGCAAGGTGACTGTTGCAAGAGGAATCTGAAAAGTTCAGGAGAGGTCAGGTCAGTGGTCAGGACTTGTGAGTCATGCTAAGAATTTTAGTTTTGTCTAAGGCAGATGACCCACTGATGATTTTAAGCATGCAGGTGGCCTGTGTATTGTCTATGTTTTGAGATGCTGCAGTTGCAGTTGGAAAAATGGATTGAATGATCCAGAGTAGAAGTATGGAGATCAGGTTGTTTCAGTTGGCCAAGGGAAAACTAATGGTAAGCTAGGCTAGACATGTGGCAGGAGAGACAGAGGGGAAGACAGGTTCAAAGACACTAAGAAAGAGGTACTGACAGACCATCATAGTGAATTGGAAATGTGTGGCCAGACAAAGTGTGTGAATGACTCTGAAATTTTGAGTAACGCTATGAAAATATAAAAATCTGGGTAGATTTCTGAAGAAGACACTTCCTTTAAGAAAAGGAAGCTGAGTGTGGTGATGCACACCTGTAATCCCAGCACTCAGGAGGCTGAGGCAGGAGGATTACAGTGAGTTTGAGAGCAGCCTGGGCTACAAAGTGAGCTCAAGGCCAACCTGAACTGCAGAGTAAGACGCTGTCTCAAAAAAGAAAACAAACAAACAAGAAAAAGGAAAGAAAGAAAGAAAGAAGAAAGAAAGGTCAAAAAAGATCAGACTTCACTTGGATACAGAGGATATACTACAAGGAAACAAAGATTGTTCAAAGATTTTCAACTTATAGTCTTATACCAAGTTCATGTATTAAAGCTAAAATGTGTCTGCCCCGTAAATGGCATGCATAGTTGTGTGAACTTTTCTGTTGTAGGTAAAAATGTTTAGTTAGTGTTAACCTGTTCATCCATATGTCATGTGTCATCATCTAAAATAACACATACTGATCATTCCTCCATCTTCCTTCCTGTTTTTCTTTTATTCTTTCTCTCCTTCCTTTCCTCCACATTTTCTTCACTCTGCATATATTTATGGAGCATATATTTCCTATTATACAAATAGGAATTTTCTTAATAATTCCTCTATTAGGAGCCATGTCTTTTGCTAGGCACTAGGGATTCAGCGGTAAGTCGATCACATGGAGTTTAAAGTTTATTGGGCTAGAAACTTTTTTTTTTAAATTTTAAAGATAGCAAAATACAACAAAACAAGACAGAACAAAGCCAATCAAGACAATGCAGCAAAGATGCTGCATAGCTTCAGAGCAGGATACTGGGATAACAACAATACCTATCATAGTATATCTTGTTATCTTCACAATAGTTCTTCATTCCATCAGGTATAGCAAAATCAAACAAAAACCAACACAGAATAAAATCAATCAAAACAGAATATTGAATAAAGCAAAACATTTAATCAGAACAAAGCAAAACAGTGAAAACAGTATTGGACTTCAAGGCAAGATAGAAGGAAATCCCCGGCATTTGCTGTATTGCATACTGTGATCTTCTGGAGAGATGCTCAGACCTCTGGCCCCAGGCCTGCATAATCAACCAAACAATACAAGTATTTAGTCGCTTTTTGTACCTTAGTTGCTACCAACTCAGTCTGTCCTTCGAATGAACTGGTTGCTAAAGAGGGAAGGGGTTGATTCTTAGCAGGCTTGCACTCCTTAGCAGGAAGGCTGCGTTGTTGCTTTTTTGGTTGGTCTCCCAAGTCCCGGCATGGCAGATTCTTAGGAGACACTGGCTTTTCTCCTAAGGTAGACAGTTTAAAACAAACACTAAGAAATAAAAAAACATATTTGATTATATTTGTGATAATTAACCTACCAAAGCTGTATTGTGTCAGTAAGATCCATGAGTAGTCTGTTTAGTCACTTAGTACACAAAGAAGATGGTCACATATGGGGTAAAACTGCCTAATGCTTTCCAAGTTCTATGGAGATAGGAACAAAATGGATTATTATTTTTACAAAAAACCTTAGCAGGGAAATATTGTGTTAATATGTCATCTATATTTTCCTTTTTGCCATAATGAAAAATCATAATTCTGGACAAATGCTAAAATGATTATATTATGGTAATTACTTCAAAGATGCACAATAATCCCTAAATAATCAGCTGATGCAAATTCTCCTGATTAAAAAAATAACTTCCTTAGTATCAGCATTTGGAGATGGGAGTTGTCATTTTGATTTGGATATGTTTAAACTTCATGAGTTCATCATGTTGTCCTCATAGGCACTTAAAAATCATGACCTGACTGACATTAAGCAAAGCCTTTTAGATCCTTAAAAATCCACCTCATCCACACCTATATATATATATAACTGTTCTGTTTTGTTTGTTGGTTAACATGGATTTTAAGTTTCTTTTCTGATATTTAAATGGGGGGTATTAATTATGAAACATGGAGGGATGAGGAAAGTCACTTAACCTGTCTCTCTGGGTTTCTCAGCACCTGCCCCTTTATGTGACCTTTCCTGTGAGGACCAAGCACTTATGGCTCAGTCTTCTCTCAGCAACTTGCTTGAGCTTCAGCCGTTGCTGAGGGTACTGGGCCCACTGTGTCCAGCGTGTGTACTCAGGTCGGGATCCACAGGGTACCTGGTGCCCTGCGTGAGGAGGATACAAGGCCTACTCCCTCCTCTCCCCCTCTAGTTTTGCTGATCCTGTCTAAACTAAGGTTTAGGCATCAAGGGATTGTACGAGTAGACACAGGCCTGACGATCCGTGCACCAGTGAGAAATTAGTGTGGGAATAGCTGGGATTGTTGGCCTGAGATTGGAACACAGGCACAGAATCACAAAATGCTTGGCTCCAAATGGAACCACTCTCTCTATTGTGTCTGTGCCAGTAAGGACAAGGCTGTATAGAACCTGAATAAATGCTGTGATGTGGTGCAATAGTAGCTATCCTAGTCCAACTGTTCTTGCTATAACTCCGTATCATGAACTGGGTAACTTATGAATAAAGCTTTATTCAGGTCACAGGTATGGATCTTGGGAAGTCCAAGGTTAAGGAGTCATGAATGGAGAGAGCCTTCTTGCTGGTAGATTAGGCAACAGCAAGCAGGTCACATGGAATGTCACCTGGTTAGTTGGGTACATCTAAGAGAGAGATCCAAAGTAGTTTCTATAAAAGACTCACTCTTAAGATAAGACATCATCCCATTATTCCATTAACACATGCATGAATCAATTAATAAATAAATGGAGACACACCTTCATGACTGAATCACCACTGACATGTCCTTGCCGCTTCTACCTCTTACTACCTCACAGTGGGGTTTAAATTCAAACATGAGTCTTGGCAGTGACAATCACACACAAACCATAACAGCCAATGAGGACAGCAAACTCCCAACTCAGCCCCGGGCCTTACAGTACACCCATCCTCTCATCCTCAGTCCTGGCTTTCAGGGTGCTGATGTAAATTGCTTCCTCCTCATTCCCAACCAGCTCCTAAACCCCAGATGTTTCCTCAGCCTCAGTCTCTCCCGGCTTCAGCTTTCTCTCTCTGATCCCACAGCCTGTTGTCCACTGGGCGTCATTGGCCACAGCTGCCCCCTCGGCCGCGGCCAGCTGGTTTGGACTGGCCCCGGATCCCATGACAATGTGGACAGAAGCAACCAGAATGGAAGGGAAGGAGATAGACAATAAGCAGTTCTGCAATCAAGGACAGTGGAAAAAATAATTGAATATTTTGCTACACTTTGTTGTTGATCAGGCACTATTGTTTGTTTGAATGCAATCTTGTGTGTGGCTGGACCTTAAAGCCAGATGCTGGCCTGCGAATGGGTTGTATGCTTGGTGTCTAAGGGTGAGATGGCATCTCATGCCTTAGAGAAAGGCAGTTTGACTATTTTACGCTGCATTCCCAGGACAATCCTCTCTTCTACTGACACAGTCCTACTTACAGCAGTTTGGAGGGACAATATCGGCCCCAGGAAAGTATGTCTCTTCAGGTACAAGGGAGGAACACATGTTCCCTGGAAGGGCACTATGCCTTCTGCGTTACTCCTCCACCATTTTCACTTTGCAGCTCTTTCTAAATTGTGCGTGTGTAAGTTAGTGGATCCCTGTTGTGTCTTTTGAATTGCATTAAAGATATTTGTAAAAAACCTTGCTGAACTTTACATTTATGCATATAAAGTCTTTTTAATGAGAAATCTCTGTTCGTTTTCCAGAGATAGAAATAATTTTTTTCACAACACTACCCATTTTCTGAGAGATTAAAAATCCTATTAACTTTCCAGAAAATATACTCAGTTCTTCAAATTGCACCACAAAATTTGACTGTGCAAATACAGATGGCAAGGACAATGCCGATGGAGATGAGAGCAGGGGTGAAAAATAGCAATCATGCTTCTCTAGGTTTCCTGATGAGATTCTTATTCAATGCAGGCCATATTGTGTGCTGGGGACCGTATTCTCATAGAGCTCAAATGTCCCAATGTTGCACATTTTCATTCTTGTTCAAGAGGTAATGGATTTCATGATTTTTCACTATCTTACATCCTTTACTTATGTTCCTGCATTTGTATGGTGACCTTTAAGCCAGCCTGCTTTATCCTAGGAGTTTCCCATGGGGAGTGCTGGCCAATACTGTGATAGATCCTATGCCAAGCCCATTTTTCTAAGGGCAACTACTCTGCCCCCATTCTCCTCTGACCCTCTGACTCACAGGCTCTGCAAGCCACATTTTAGAGTCACTGCCCTGGCTCAGTCGGTTAACACACAGTATTATTTGCCTTTTAAATTCAACTCAATGCAAAATTACTACCAGCGATTTTATATTCTACCAAATAACATTTTTATGTTACCAACCTAATCAGAAAATCCCAGTTCAATCAGACTTTCTCAGAGCTGAGCTACAAAATGTCCTCCTATTCCACTTTTTAATCTGCACCTTGAGAGAAATATGCAGGAAAGCTCTATAGGCAGCAGTTAATCTGACAGTGAATTCTTTATATTGAAAAATTAGTTTCTAAAAATTATTTCTAAATTTAAAAATTCACCTCAGGAAATAAGCATGCAGCAGTGTTTGTAGATAGGCTTTTGCATTAGGAATGGCTCTTCTGATGATGCCATTTCCCCATTACAAAGAAGGAAGGAAAGAAGGAAGAAAATCCACATGTATTGAGTGCTCGCTACATGTCACATGACTTTGTCACTAACCTTAAGTTGTGGGTTTGATCTGATGTCCCCCAAAAGTCTCAAGAGCTTTGAAGGTGACTGGATCATAGGGGTGTTGTACTCATCAGCTGATTCACCCGTTGATAAATTCAGGGTGTCTGAATGTGCAGTGAGGAGGTGGATTTGGGGAGCCAGCCTTGGTCCCAGCCCCTCCCTCTCCCTCTATCATCTGTCTGCCGTGGCCTAAGAGCTTTCCCTGTTACATCTGCCTTGGAACCAGCCAACCATGGACTGAAGCAGGAGACAAAAGGAACCTCTTCTTTTAGTTGTGATTGTTTGGTATTTTGCCCCAGCCCTAAGAAAGTGACTAAGAGGCTTTAGTAAAGTTGTTCCATTTGACTTTCAGAACAGCCTCTCAGGATAGTCATTATGAGCCCCTTTTACAGGTAAGGGCATAGACTCAGAGAAGTCCAGCAACTTCCGTAATTAGGAACCACACATGCCGCAACACAAAATACTTTGCATCGAGGTCTGCCTGATTACAAAATCTGTGTTCTTTCTGCTGCATGGTACTGCCTTCTTATTTTATGGGCATGCAGCTTCTTGACCCTAGTTAAGTTTATAGTTTAATCAAATGCCAACCTTCCAGATTAATTTGGTTTCTTTTTCAAATCATCATTATTGTTATTATTCAATTGCTTTCTACATTCAGTTGAACAGTGGGGACAGATTAAAGCCAGGTGCACAGAACTCAAACATTTACCTGTTCTATGATTATACGTAGTTTGACTTCTTTTCTTGTTAGCCTAAAGAAAAAACTTTGTAAACTAGATTTATTGTACTGTAAGATCTTTCTCTGCTCCTTGGTTTCATAAGAATTTGTAAACAACACGCAGGAGTAAGGAGTCAATGAAACTGCTGATGATCCACTCTCATCAAGTCTTTCTTATTTTTAAAAATTTCCAAAGAGATGGTTCTTGCTGTACTACACAGACTGGCCTGGAAATCTTAGGCTCAAGAGATTCTCCTGCCTCAGTCTCCTGAGGACTACAGGTACACAAAACTGTGTCTGGCTAAGTCTATTTTTTTTGTTTTTGGTATCGGGGATTGAACTCACGACCTTGCCCTTGCCAGGCAGGCGCTTAGGCCACTGAGCTAAATCCCCGGCACTAGCTAAGGCTGTTTTTAAAAAACTGCGGCAGCAATAATTGAATTACAAGACATAAGTTCTTGGAAATGGAAGTTATTTTAAGGATATTTCCATGGGAAAGAAGTAAGTTTCACCTTGACTTGTTGATTCCTAGTGCCTGGTAGAAGCTGAGTGAACTCCTGACTTGTGGATTTTGAAGCTTTATCTGGATTGAAAGATAAAGGTGCTGTGAACCATGATGACTATCTGCTACGGCTGGAAGAGCTAGTGGAAGTATGATTTCTCCAAATATGACTTTTTTGAATTGAAGTTAACCCATTTCAATTACAAGAGACAAAAATTGAGAGCCAGGAAGGAAAAAATGGCACATTGAAGATTCCATAGCCACTAGGCGCTGTCAGAGCTTCAACCCAGGGCTCCTCCTTCACAGCCTGACGTTTCTTCTAGACCGTTTTGTCTCAGTCAGACTCATTTCTACTTTGAATGTAAATCTAACCATATTAGGTTATTTTTGTGCCATGTTGAATGAGTATATTATCAAAGAGAGCCCTAAAACCCTCATAGTATTTTTTTTACTTTCCTAGAGGAGCATGTGAGGTTTGCTTTCTCAAGGATAATACTGACACTCTCTGTTAACTTAAAAGTAAGGTAAGAATAAATGTATTTTTGAAGGATTGAAACACAGTATCCATTTAGATGATGGGATTCAGCGTGCGTGCATCTCCAAATTAGTATTGCCCAGTTGTCTTGTTTGGACCGCCATTGCTCCTTCCCTGGGGGGGTGGCTGCTGAGGATTGAGCCCAGGGCTTTCTTTGCACATGCGCAGAACCACATTTTTATCCCAGTGCTAACCTGTAATGGTCTCTTTAATAAATCCAGAAAAATTAAATGAAATTTTACCTCAAAACTATGAGTTGTTTTCCTTTTCTTTTTGGTGGGTAATCATTTCATCCCTGCTTCTGGAGCTATGTCAAATCATGTAATTGTTCAGCTGAATTCAGCTTTTCTGAGCTGTCAAACTCACCATCTAAGGAAGCTCTTTTCCACAAAGACTTCTTTCCATTTTCTGGAAAATGCTCCATTAAAGTTATTATTTAGTTATAGGTAAAGGCTCACCTACTGCACTTCAAACCAATCGCCTTCCCCTTCCTAGGCAGAAATAATGGCTTAGATGTTTTTCTTAACAAATAAGAATGTCTTCTCACATCTTGATTAGCTCATTCATGCCTCTAAACAACATCCCTAGTTATTTGACAATCAGTTGCTTTTAATTTGTTATAAAAATGTACAGTATCAGCTGCCTTATTTTCTCTGTCCACATTATTTTGAGAATCAGGGAGAGACAATGTTTCACAAGGCTGCTCTCAAAAAGTACAACAAATTTGTTAGCTTAATACAAAGCAAATGTATTAAAATTTTCAAGGTCAGAAGTCCAATATGTCATCAAGCAGGCAAAAATCCAATAATTCCCAAGCCTGAGTTTCTTTGTGAAAATCTGTTTTGTTGCCTTTTTCCGGTTTCTACAGCTTCTCATCAGACTGAGAGTCAGCGATGGTTGATATGGTCTTTTCCATGACACCTTCCCTCTGGTTCTGCTATCTTTGTCCTTATATAAGGACTCATGATCAATCATTTTAATCTAGAGTGGATAATCCAGGGTAATGCCTCCATCTCAAGATTCCTAATACAGTCACACCTACCAAATTTCTTTTGCAGTGGAAAGTCATACATATAAATTGAATTGAACTCAGGATCTTGCACTTTCCAGGCTATATCCCCAGCAGAAAGTCATATAGTTGGGTTCTTGGAATTAAAGTGTAAAAATATCTTTTGGTGGCTTCATTTATTCTCTGTACCATAATGATTGGTGAAGTGTTAGGTTAATGCTTCCATGAAATCATGTCTATTTTTCCAATTTTGAAGAGTAGTGGTAAAGCATAAATAGATTTAAAATAGGCATGCTCTTTCAAGGAAGTGATATATATATATATATATATATATATATATATATATGAAAACAGACTAACTTGGATACAAACTTAATTATTTTAAATTGAGTGAAAGAAATTCTTTCAACTGAAACACATATATCATCTGTCTTAGCCTTGTTATTAAGTGATACTTGGAAACTGGCAAAAACACATTCCAGTGACATTGGCAAAATCAGTTTCCACCTACTTGCTTTAGGCATATCATTGTGCCAATGAACACATTAAATGTGATTAATATCTTCAGAGATGGAAGTTAGAATTGCTTATCAGCAAGTCCTGAATGAACAAAAAAATTGAACAAAACATTACCCTGTTCATTGTATTATAGAGGGAAATTGCATTTAACCTTATCTGAAAATGTGTTATAATTTCACTTTATTTTAAGCAACTTGTATATTTTTCTTCCTTGGATACATAAAAAAGAGATAATTTCTGAGTTTACATTATAGTGTATTTTGTTAACCCTAATGACTCTATGATAAGGTAAGTACCTTTCTATTTTTTTAAAATCTCTTCTATATAAAGATATTTGGAGCTTAAGAATAACTCCATACATAACGAGGAGCTTTCTAATTATGGCAGCACCAAATCAAGTATTCAATCAATGATTATTGATTGCTTGCTTAAATAACTGACTTCTTCATTCAAAATTTATATTAGTTATCAACTCACTGCCAAGCACTATGTAAGGGAGGAGAAATGAGAGAACAAAAAGACATAATGGTATAATTATTGTTTGTTTCTTTGTGATGCTTACAGTCTTATATGAAGGAGATCTTCAGAATTTCATAATTGATGTTTATTTATGAAAAAAATGATCAGGTAGCTGATAAGGTATTTTATTTTGGCCTATTCAGTAAGTATTCCATAAAAAACTGACAAGAAAATAAATCACGTTTAGCATGATTAGGCTAAATTGGCTAACAAGCGTAGCTAGGCATTATTTGCCCAACAAGACAGTTTAACAAATCCATCCCATGTCCTTAACCATGGAAATCATCCCTTCACTTTTAACATACACAAGAAAGAATTGTACTCAAATATGCTACAGATTGAGAGAATAAAACAGTGACATTGCAGGAGAAAGTCAGAGCTATGAGAGCTACCAGAACCTAACCATTTCAAAGAATCTGAACATTTTTATGTTATGAACGTGAGATAAGGTTAATAACAACAGGAAGGTAGAAAATTGCGGAAAGGAGATTTAGAGGAGATGGGATGGGAACAGGAGGGAAGAGGATTAAAAAGGAGAAACCAGCTGTATTACCGACATGTGCCTGCTCTCCAACATGACTGATAACTGCGCGTTCTGCAAACACGAGCTAATGAAAGAAAAAAGAAGGAAGGAAGGAAGAAAGAAAGAGTGTTGCTACTTATCAAAGTATGACTCCAGAGCTCTCCTGATACCTACCTTGAACCTTTAGAGCCTGCTTTCAGAAATAAAACGCCTGAAGGCTCTGAATGTTCAGAGACAAGTCTTGATTTTATTCAGGCAGAGTTATTTTAGGTTCTCTGTTGCCATAGCAAGCTGACATGATTTTTCTCAGTCACTATTTTTGCAAACAATTATCAGTGTATTCCTAGGTGTGCCCTACTAGCATCTCTTCCTGATAAATTCCACTCTATTTCTGTCTACTCTGCTGAAATACATTGGCTTCTTACCTTGTGTCTAATATATCAGAGTAATTAGCTGAATAATAGAAAATTCATCAAGCCTACACAGACTGTTTGGACTTGCAGCTTCCAGAATTGTGAGCTAACCACACCTCTATTATTTATAAAGCTTTAAGAAATTCATTGTAGAAATAAAAAACACAAACTAATAGAATGCTCTAGACTCAGGTGGGCATGCTGCTGTAATGAGTCTCATTATTGCTATACATAGTTAATAAAATCAAGTTTTAATGAGAAATGAATGATATTCATTCAATCTTTTCGCTTTCTAAGCTGAAGCCAGGTGTATTTGAAAAGTCACCCACAAGATTAATCTCACAGACACTGTAATCATCCTTTCAGATGATGAGACATATGTTCTCTAGATAAACTTCTCTGATCTTCTCTTATCTTGACAGACAATTTTACAGATTAGGTCTATCTTGCACTCAGTACCTTAGGTTAAGGAAAACACTGGGTTTATATTACCTGTGACTATGAGTCTTGATGTGTTAACTTCAGTAGATTAAGGGGCACCTAGCATCTTAGTAGAACATGCCTCCTACACAGAAGCAGGGGTCAGCAGAGCTGATATTAATAGTCAGATTTTATGACTTAGAGCATTATACAACATTGTCTCATCCATTTTTCATTTCAGCCCAATTTCTAATGAAACCCATGGCATATTTTTTAAAATTTTTGTTTCTTGATTTCCACAGCAGCAGATACAGAATGCTCCAGGATACACAGTATATATGATGTATTGCACCTAGTTTCTTTGCTATGTTCTTTCAAATGATTTCACATCCAGAATCTTGGGAAAAATAATTCACAAGAAATGGAGATATGACTGCATAATGAGGCTGATGTGGATAAATAGCACGATGTTTATTGTTCCCCAGGGAACTGTGTTGCCTTGTGACATTTTAGGCACTGTTGCAACAATTGACACTTGCACTCTCCTTTTCAGTAATGATTCTCAGCGATGAAGCTCTATAAGCCCTGTTCCCCAAACCAAAGCACTAAGCACCTCACCTTTTCCAATGGATACCCTGCCACCTCCAGAGAGCACTTCTACAATCAGTGTCAATGCCTGTCATCATTGGAACTCACTCTGCTGTGTCTTTTTTCAGTCTGAAAGCACCAAACCTCCTGGGTGGTCCTAACTATATTTCCTAATGTCTTCACACACACACTTCAAACTTCACCTAACTGTTGGCCATGCTCTCTTCATTTCCTCATCTGTCTACTACAAGTCTCAGATGTCAGTTCTACAAGGCAAATCTAGATCTGCAAGCCAAACAGGCTCTACAAAACAAAAGAAAATAATTTTTAAAAAGTCATCATTTTTTTACATAGTTATTCCCAACAAGTGAAAATTGGGATGTTCATGTAAAAATGCAAACTTAACCACTTTTGCTTGCCCTGCAAAGATCTGGCAACTGTGGATCACATTTCTTGCAAGGAAACAACCTGTTGGCACCATGAGTAACAACTGTCGAGAAAAAAGCCAGGCACACTAGAGTTTACCTCCTTCCCATTTCATATCCTTAGATAAAACATCAGAGCTCTATAGGCATTTGACTTTGATTCAGGACTTCTAAACAAAAATCTATTCCGGGTTGATTCCAAAGCACTTGGAACTTCTATTTGTTTGTTTGCCTTGCTTGTTGCTTCCTTGCTTTTTGTAGGATGCAGAGTTGTTGAAACAAAAGAATGGTTAACTTGTCCCTACCCAAAGATAAGCAAAGGTTTCAGGGAGAAAGTCTTGGTTAACATTAAGAAGAGATACTTCTGTACAATGTGCAGCACATAATAAATGCTCAATATATCTTTGCTGAAAGGACAGTAATGTTTTTCTCTCCTTTCATTAGTGTAAAAAGCAATTCAAAAAATATATCATGCATTTGGTCTACAAGTGATCCCATTATACCAGTAAAATTGGAATATTTTACTTAAATTCATTGGTCACATATATTTCTCTTTTTGGAGTTATCTAAACAAATCCTTATTCAGTTTCTTGAATATATATCTGCTGTTGTATGATATCAAATTTTCTGGTTGTTTACCATTTAATATTATCTGTGCTATTATAAAAAACATTTTAGTTGATTTGGTGTAATAAAAGACTTGCATTTTGAATCATACTTCTTTGATAATAATAATATCAATAACAATACTATCAGTAGATTCCATAGAGTTTTTGTCTTCCTATTTTTTCACCACCCTTGAGGGCAACGGTAATTACAGAGAAAACAATCAGTTTTTCAGGTTTATGCTCAGATTATGAGCAAAATTGATGCAAGACAGTAAGAGAGTGAATTTCTTCCCCTCCTCATTTCCAGGTTCCTTATAGAGATTGATCCCAAAAAATAAAACAGGTGACATTATATATATTTGTAACCATATGATTTCTATCCTAGTTGCAACTAAGTCAACGGAAGATGAGTGATATGGTTTAAACATCAACACCAACCCCCACCCTGTTCTCTTGTGTTTGGAAGATGACTGAATCGTGTCAAGGCTATACTTGCCAGTGGATTGATCCACTGATAAGTGCTTGGCTGATTGTGCTGTAGGAAGTGGGATCTGAGCCGGAAGAGTATGTTCTTGTCCTTGAGCTTTTCTCCTCTCCTCTTCTTTCCTCTCACCTCACCTCGCGTCGCCTCGCCTCGCCTCTTGTCTCCTCTTCTCTCCATGGCATTTCAGCATGGTTTTTCTGCCTTGCACTATGGACTAAGCCCACTGAAATCTGAAAGTCCAATAAATCTCCTCTCCTTTAAATTGGAAGTATCAGATATTTTTTCCACGTAATGCATATAGAACACCTTGTTAACAGTGCCCACAATCTCCCCATATCAAATAGCAATTGTGGTTCTGATGTCAATGGCACAATTTCTACCAAAATCTCTCCATATATCTTTCCCCTAAATAAAGTTAACATGACTCAGTGGTGCCTCATTTGCATTTACTTACTTCCAGGCCTGGGAAATAGTTTACAAAAAGACCACAGAGTAAATAGCTTAGATTTTGTAAATCATTGGATTTCTGTCCCTTCCCGGCCTTTTGGTTTTCTGTATTACACATTAAAACTTTTTCAAAAGAACATTCTTAGGCCATAAAACAACAGTTCAGAGTCCACAGATTCTCAACTTTTATTTTTTTATATATTTATATTTTTATTTCACATAAAGCCATTAGCACAGAGAATGGAACATGAACATAACCACTGCTTTAGCAACAGGTCCTTTCCATTTAGATTAGGCCCACCAACTTGTGCATAGCTTTTATAGGAGTCCCTGAGTGCATGCAACCTGCTGCCTCACAGACAATGATGAGCTGGCCTTCCTCCAGGCAGCTTGAGAGAGTCACTGAGTTTTTCTCCTTAGTTCATCTTTCCTTTCTGGGGGCTTCTTTGCACATAACTTTGTTTTTATAAGGCAAAGAGTCATGTTGGATTAGGAGTCTGCAATGATCTGGTTTCCAAATAAGATCACGTTCTGAGGTACTGCAGTTATGATTTCAGCATATGAATTTGTGGGAGACACAGTTCACTCCATAACAAGTTTTGCTTTTCCTCACTACTAGTTCCTAAGTGTTGACCAGCACACCACTACCCAGAGTTCTAAAATTAGGACTTCACAGAATTAGGAGTTCGCAGAAGGAAAAAAGCAAGCCCAAAGGCAAACACTTGGTGGCTGTACACAACTAGTGAGAAATGTCAAAACTGTAATAGTCAGTGTTCTGTCACTGTCACACAGCACCCAGTACCCACCCCGTAAAGGAGGACAGGTTTAATTAGGTCAAGGTTTTAGGAGATTCAGTAGGTGGTTAGCAGGCTCTAAGTCAGAAGCATGACGGAAGGAGGTCGTGAAGCAAGACTATTTCATACTGGCCAGGCAGTTGATCAGAAAACCAGTGCCAGAGAGGAAGGGACAAAGACCCAAATATACTATCCAAGGTCACACCCACATGTCACACTCGAATACTCAGGAGCCTGTTCTACTTCTGTGTCTGTCTGCAAGCTATATAAATACTCTAAGCCTCAGTTTCCTTATTGGTAAATTAGGGTTAATAATAAAAACCAGTCTTAGGATTGTTAAGAGGATAAATTAAATCAGATCATACTAAGTGCTTCCAGCAGTGTCAGGTATATGGTAAAAGCTGGTTAAATGTTAACACTAATGACATTAATGTTAAATATGATGAATAAAATGGTCAAAGCAATATGAAGTGGCCCCAAGGACTCTGAGAAAGAAGCTGCCAGCAGAGCAGTGACATTGGCTTGCTCCAACAAGAGAATGGGTAAGAGGCACTTTGGAAAGATATACCAAAGAGACACTAAAGTGGGTCTGAGTCCTTGAATGTCAGTACAGTTAACATAGGAGTAAGTAAGATTGGACAGAAATATTGCTACCAGACTAGAATAAAATCTTTATAGTAAATTTCCTCCCAGGACAGTATCTGACACTTTCAGGTCACTCTGTTATCAGTGGCATCGTGACATTTTTCTGAGCATTAAAATCCTCAAACTGGCCTGTCAACAATCTGTACCTTGGCAAGAAGGTAGCACATTTGACACACGCCATTCCCTGTGTAGAGGGTTGCTGCAGGGAACAGCTTTTCTAGAAAAAGCGCATAAGTTACATTTTGTTTTTGCTAATGGTTCTGTTAAGTTAGTTGAAAATAATCAAAATTCCAGAGTTAATACTTGGCTTTGGAAGCTATCTGGGAAGTCTGGTACTTTTATAGTCAAGTCCTATGCTGAATTTCTGAATAAAGTTGTAAGGTATAAAATGTATTTTATTCCACTGTAGAATAAGTTTGATTACAAAAGCACATATGGTTATCTTTAAATTCAATGGCTGTGTCCCTACTTTACAGAGTGAAATTTGGAAGGTTTCATAGATTTGAAAAAAAGTCACACATCTGGATGGATGATATATAGCTGTTACAAAATTACTCTTCAATCCCTGGAGCAAAGAATGTGATTTGTTCCAGCAGGGATTTTGTGGTAGTTTCATTTTTATCTCTTTATATTAAAAGCAACTGTGCATTTATTTCCAAGCACATCTTGGTATGTTCTTTAACACGTTGTTTTGTTTTTATCCTGAGGTATTTAAAGTTGCTGATTTTGAGTAAATTATTCACAAAAGTTCCTGGGAGGAGAGAGAAGATTTCACAATAGCACAAACTTGAATTATCTGGTAGCAGTTTTCACTTTGAATGTGAGCACAATAGTCATTGAGTCATATTTATTCCATTGAGTTCTCAGTGAAGGATTTTCTCACTGAGCTAAAGAGAGTAATGAAGGTTCACTGGCAATTGGTTCAAATGGAACAATACTGACTACTGAGAATAGCATCAGTGGTTAGAACCCATCAACAGTTTACCTGCAGAGAACAATGAGAATAGAGATGAATACATTACAGTAATTGATACGTTGGTAGCTGACAATATTCAAGCAATGAGACATCGTTTGGCAGTAAATTCCAGGAAAAGTTTGATATTTAAATAAGAAGCATTAACATGTAGGCACTGAAAAATCTCTCAAGGGAATTAGAACATGTGGAAAGATCGATCGACGTACGAAAATCTCTCTTCTGCTGAGAATTACTCTGCTGTTGTCACTCAGGCCACAGGTCATATCTTTTTTTCATTTATTCATTACAATAATTATATGACACAAGTGGTAGCTTTACCCCAAAACTGTAGTCATTGAAACTGAGGAGTTAATGTGAGGCTCATAATTTAGTGATGGTAGATCCATCTTTGCCCAGCTCAAAAGATCATTTTTCAATTCTTAGGAATTATTGGTCATATTTAAGTTTTCAAAATAATCTGGTCATTTTCTGTTGACTGATTTTGAACCAGAAAAAGTAATCCACCAGAAGAGCATAGTAAGTGGTCATAGAATAATAATGCTGTGTTCAAGTATTTATTACATTTCAGGTATTATGCTACACTCCTTTTCTTATTTTTTGAGTCAATTTATTTCCTCTTTTCTACAACATATACTTTTGTAATATCATTATTAATATACAACTATCATACCATATAACTTACACATTCAAAGTTGTAATTCAATGCATTTTACTGTTTTGAAGCATATACAAACATTACCATGGTCAATTTTAGAGCAGTTTTTCACCTTAGAAACAAACCTTGTACCCTTTAACTATTGTGCTTCAATGACATCAACTCCCATCTACCCCCAGACTAACCTTAAAACAGTGATTGTCGCTATAGGTTTCCCTGGTCTGAGAATTTAATATCATTGATATTTTATGACTGGCTAATTTCACTAATTGTAAGTATGTCAAGATTCATTCATGTTACAGTGTCTTTCATTTCTTCGTTCATTTTGATGACTAAAATTCCACTCTGTATTATTACACTTTGTTTATGCATTTACCCGTTCATAGGTATTTGCATTGTTTATAGCCTTTGGCTATTATGCACATTGCTCCTATGAACTGGCATCTACAATATTTTCTGTGATGTATTGTCAGTATTCCTGTTGCTGAGACACAATGCCCAACATCCACAATTGAAAAGATTAGGGTTTTAATTAGGCTCATGGATTCAAGGGATTCAGTGCATGGACCCTGGCTCCAAGGCAGAATCATTATGGCAAAAGGGTGTGGCAATGCAAAGATGCTTTGTTTATAGCAACTGGAAAGCAGAGCAAGGGAATAGTTCTAGAGAGTAATCGGGTCAAGAAACATGCATGTAGTACTCAAGGTCAACCCCCCCCCCCCGACCCACCTGAACACACCCAGAAATGTGCTTTGTTACTCTGCTGGATGTTTCTTAACTCAATTAAGTTGACCCATTATGAGTAATAGTCACAAAAAGACATGTGTTTTCATTTATCTTGGATATATACTTAGGAATGGAAATGTGGGATCACGTGATAACTCCATTTTACATTTTTGAGGAAATGCAACTATTTTTTCCAAAGCAGCTCCGTTATTTTACATTCTCACTGCCTGTCTTAGAGAGTGATGGATTCTCTATACTCTGGCCAAGATTTGTGTAATATGGCTTTTTCACTCTGAGTTAGTAAATGGTCTTTACTTATACTTCACTTAAGACTAATGATATCAAGCATCTTTCAGTATATTTGTTACTCCTTTAATATATTAGCACCTTTTAGCTTCAAAAACGTCTGTTCAACTTCTTTGTTGATTTTTAATTGCACCATTTATTTTTATCATTGAGTTAGATGTATACTTTATGTATTCTGGACACAAATCCTTTTTATAATATTTATGTTTTGAAAATATTTTGTTTTACTCTATTGGATATTGTGTTATACTCTTACATGCATTATTTTACAACTCTTATGAAGAATTATTCACTTCCCAGTCTCTCGCTCTTTTTTAAAATTGAACAAACAGGGTCCGAATGGATAAATACTAAACTCACTGGCAATACTAGTGAAGGATGACTTCCCAGACTCTGGTCAAATCTGCACTGGGAATTCAATTCAAGCTACCCATCTACTGCCTTGATGTTCGAATCCACTGGAAGCATTTGATGAGAGAAACTGAATTTTAAGTTTCCATTGTCTGTCTATACTTCACTCACAGACATTCCAGTGAATAAACATAGAAAACAAAAATGCTTTGGCAATAGGCCTTAAGTTGCTTCTCTGGGGACAGTGTTGATTATCAGGAGGAAGATACAGTAACCACAAAGCCTCTGGGGCTGATTGAATTGACGTTCTGAGTCAGGATTTATATAAGGGGGAATTGTTCTTTTAAAAGACAACGATGAAGAGAAAGCTTTTAATGTGAGCCAGGTGCAGCCATGACTTTGATTAAATGTTTGTGAGTAACCATACTTAGATAAGAACATCTACCCATGATGACGAGCTCCTTGGAGTTTTAGCAGGTGAATTTATGTAGGAAACACAATTCCAAGTGCTTCATCCTGGAGACAGAAGTTAGAAAAAGAGGCTAGTTTACCATTCTGCCATTATTACTCCCGCCAGGTAGCCCTAAATTAATAGATTCCCGTGAGACAGGAGCTGTTCTGCCTCAGCCTTTCTGCTTCCCTGGCTCTGGCTCTGTAACTGTCCAGTAAATGTTGGTGTCTGCATCTAGGTCACACGTGTGCAGGCAGATTGAGTTGGCTAAGGATGATACAGAGCTTCGTAAACCTATGACAGCTGCTCAGTGCTAATCTTTACCATAGGCCCACTCCTGAACATGCTTACCCCTCTTCTTTCAGCCTGCTCAGATGTCTTATAAGTTTACTTTTGAAAGGCATGAACACCGTGCACTGATACATAGCATTTGGAGAAAATTTTTTTTTGGTCTGGTGTTTGTGGATTCTTCTGGACTCTAAATCAAACTTAATTGAGCAGACCTTAGGTAGGAGGGTTTTTTCACTTTCTAGGCTGCCATAGAATTGCAGATACAGAAAACAGCTATCTTGAAGTAACACTTACGCTACAGATGAATATGGTGGCCTGTGGTTTGGGTTAGTTATCTACATATTCCTGAGAATAACAGGATTAATTCCATCTTAGCTCACCATTTTCTCTGAAGTCTCCATAGTGAAGAATATGCAGTGTGACATACAGTCTTATCAACATACTCATCTACACATAAAAATAAACTTTGGCCCAACTCTCCCTCCACCGTCACATGCCTATCTTCCCTTCTGTGTTTATTCCATTGCCTATCTTTAAGAGATTCTTTAGTAGCTTCAAATTGTCATATGATTGTTCCCTTCATCTCCTTTATCTAACCCTAAAATGGTTGTTTTCTGATGGAGTCATATGTTCTTCACCTCTTTTAGGTGAACACTAGTTTTATTTTCCATACCTCAGAGACTAGTGTTGGATAATTTGCTCCTCAGTATAATATCAAAATGGTTTCAGTTGTTTTCTCTTTCAAATTCCAGAGCTCACTGGAAGTGCATGCTGTTGGAGGGTGCCAGCTGCTACTCTCCCTTTAGTGTGGTCCAGCCATTCACCCACATCCATTTAAACACTTTTGCTACCGATTCAGTGCCCTTCTCTCTAGTTTTAGTGCTTCCACCTGTAGGCAGCATTGACACACATGTGACTATTTATCAAATATTTGTGCATTCTCAAACCATCATGCTTTCATTGCCAATGGGACTTTTTCCTTCATTATAATTAATCCACTCAACTCAATGTCATGCTCTTGATATTGTTGTTCTCAAAAAAGGCACAGATAGTGAGGTATTGACCTGTTTTCCCTGCCAATACCTCTCCTTAATTTGCATTTATAGACATATATAACCCAATTCCACAATTTTTTACACTGAAACCTCCAATCTATTAAGGATTTACCTATCAAATATTTTACATCAACTATTATTAATTCTCATTTTTCAGTGTCAAACTTTTTCATGCATTGGTTCCTTAAAAAGTTAGCATTTATGCCCATAATTATTATTAGTCACTTACATAACCTTCCCCTTTCTGCCCAGCCTTTTCTCTGGTACTTTCCTGGCAAAGCATTGATACTTGTTGGAACAATTTTCCTACTTCTTTTCCCTGTATACAACTGTGACAAATAATCCCTCATAGGGCCATCATATAAACTTACTTGATGATGTGATTTACAGGCCTTTGGAATGCTTTACAAGGAGAGGTTGGGAAGACATGAAGACATGAACGAGGAAAGCCCTCGAATAATACAGTGGAGCTTGACAGGTGATTCTGATTGATGCCCAGATGACCAGAATGCTGAAAGGAATGTGGTCAGTTAATGGTAACAATGGAACAATGACTCCATTGGAAATTGGACTAGATGCCACGTGTGTTACACTCTGGCAGAAAATTTGTCTACATTTTGTTCATATGTTGAGATTTTCGCAGGAAACAGGAAACTGATATGAAGGATAGTGGGTTAATTAATCTGGAGAGGAAATTTCAAGGAAGCTCAGTATCCTGGCTGTGTCATGGTTATTGATGGCCGCCCTTAGCCAGATTTATAGTGAAAATTGGAGGCAAAACAACATAACAAAAAGCTGAAAAGCTGTTGTTTTTGTATAAAAGTACTTTTAGAGTAAAATTAGAATGAAAGGAGGTGTGATTGTTGAAGAGGTTGGAGCCATTAAAAAGAAACCAAATATTTTTATAGGAACAAGAAGATGCATTGAGGGCATCTCAGGAACCAGGAAGACCTCACCCACTGTAGGCTCAAGGGTATAAAAGTTTCAAATTTTCATGTAAGAGGAGAGTCCCTGAGATCCATGGTTGAGAAGACACCCTAGGGTGTTAGTTCCTCAGGTTTTATTTCACCATGCTTAAACCTCATGGCTTTCAGGTCATTGTATCCAGGGGCCAAATGGAAGCAGATAATGCTCATGATGACAGCAAACTTGTCATTTCCCACATTTTAGGCATGTGGAATGCAAAAATTATTGTCAATAAGATTTTAAAGGATGACCTGGATGGATGGGCAGTGTGTGAATCTGTGGGAATGAAGATGAAGGTGTAGTGGAGACAGCAGGAAGTCAAAGACTCCAAGAATGTGGAGAGTTATGCAAGAATATCATCAAGATGTGAGTGGAGCCAACTCAAAAGAGACGCATCGTAGGCTACAAATATCTAGGTCATAGGTGTAGGTCCAACCACCCTCTTTGGCATTCATCTTTTACCACCAGGTACTTTGGATGCTGGACATGGGGCTGAATGATTTAACGTTTGGTTTGCTGGACTTTTGTCTCGCTGTGTTCCATTTTTTTTTCTATGCTTGTATTTCTACCTTTTGAAATGGGAATCTTTATCCTGTACATTTGTGATTATATAATTTGGTTTTTATTTTTATAATAGTTCATAGCTAAGAGTTTGTATTGAGTTGCCTCAATTTCCAGTTGTAAAGAGTATAATTTACATTAGACAGAGATATTGACTTGTTCTTAGTGTATTTTCTTGGAGATTAAATACTGTTTAAGGACATGTGGTTGGGTTTGATGTTGATAAGGGGTAGAATGCAACTGGTAATTCCTATCTTTCTTTTTGAGGCAAAGTTTCACTATGCAGTTTAGTTTGGACTTGAACTCACTTTGTAGCCAAGGCTGACCTTGAACTCACGGTGATCCACTTGCTCCAGTCTCCCAAGTGCTGGGATTACAGGTGTGTGTAACCATGCCCAGTGGAACTGCCAGTCCTGAAATGTCAACATCATAGGATTAAGAAATTCTTGGTAGATTAGTAGGCCGTATTTCTGGGATTATCAGGATGTGTCTCAAATGATGGCCATAGGTACTCTAAATAGTCTTTGCCCAGTCCTCTCTGAAACCCTTTCTCTGCCTTGCTTCCTGGTCTCCACGAACTAAGCACCTTACCTTTGAACACACAAAATGCATGTCTCTAGCATGCTCATCTATCCTTCCACTATGATATCTCTGTGAAGTCAGGTGATCATGGACTGAAACCATGAGCAAAGGAAATCTCTCTTCCTTTAAACTGAAGGATTGTTTATTTTGTCTCAGCAATGAGAAACTAACTAATACAATGAACAATGATTTTTGTTGTTGTTGTACCTGGAATCCAACTCAGGACCTTGTGCTTGCCAGGCAAGTACTGTATCACTGAGCTATATGCCCGGCCCACAATGTATTTTAATATAGAAATTTAACAAGATTGAAGTGACTGATTTAACCTTATATTATGGATCATATATTTGAAGTCAGTAATTCTGCAATATTATGTAATCTTTTTCACTATTCAAACTAAGTATTCAACACCTTACATTTTCCTTAATTATTCAACATTCTATGTTCTTATTTGGTGAATTTATCTCTTTCTCTCTGAGATTAGGATGATTAAGAATTTTCTCATATTTCTACCAATGAATTCACCACAGTACCTGCATTTTAACTGTGCCATTATAACTTTCCTTTCTTTTATACAGTGTGTGTGTGTGTCTCTGTGTGTGTGTGTGTGTGTGTGTGTGTATATATATATATATATATATATATATATATATATATGTTTTCATATAAGTATTTATACTATCGATTTCATATAATGAGTTTTGGTATGAATACCATGCAGAGGACTCTGATTACACCTCGTTTGAATTTAATATTTTTTCTTCTGCACTTATCCTTTCTTTTTGATATCATCAGTTTCCTCAAATCATTCCCATCACCATACAGATGTCTTATAAATATGGCCTCTTAAACACATTACTTTGACACCAACTACAATTCAAACTATTGCCTCCTTTTTCCCGCTCTTACCACCAAACATCTCATTGTCTGCCACCTGCTCAGTTCCTAACCACAAATACACATCAGTCAAGTTTATATTATTTCCAGTCTTTTTCCTTCTTTTTTCAAAGATTACCAGTGACTTCATACTACCGTGTTCAATAGTTATTTGTGTGTCCCCCAACTTGTTTCTGAAAATTATTTAATAAATTTGAGCATTCTCTCCCTCTTTAAATATTATCTTCTCTCAAGAGTTATGATGCCTCATTTGGCTGTTCTGTATTCTAATCTCAATGCTATAAGCTAGAATTGGGAAATGTTGACTCATAGCGGAACACCATATATAACGCATTGTGTAACTGCCCATTTTTTTGCAATGGCTGCACCATTTTCCATTTCTACCACAAATGTCCCACCCTCTTCATATACTTTCCAAAATTATGTTATTTTTAAAAACATCTTTCATCATCTTGGGATGGCACGAGTGGTGGCACAGCTGGCAAGAGGAGTATGAATTCAGGTCCTCCCTTGCTCCATTGACTTGGGATGGCTTGGCTGGAGAGAGAAGTCTGCGATCTGCCTGTCTCTGCCTCCACTGGTGAGACTCAGGTCTCAGAGGCCTGTGGGAATGCCAGCAACATAGTAGGACCCTGGCTAAGGTGCACACCATGGATGGGTGGGATGAGAGGCATGGAAATGTTCCATGCAGCAGTGGCAATATGATCCAACAGGTGGTAAATTAGGAGAACCAGTGCTGCGCCTGGGGAAAAAGACAGGAGGAATAAAGAAGATGGGTAGGGCGGCCCCCTTCTCTTTTCTTGCATTTTCTTTTCTTTTCTTTTCAATTCCTTTTTTTCTAAATAACTGGAGAGAAATCCAGCCACAGAAAACCAATCCCATCCTCCAAATCAAGAGAGAAATACCAGACCAAAACCCAACAAAAATCCACCTGCAATCTTGGCCAGACTGCACATTTCTGGGATGTGACTTGCACCTACCACAGAACTATATCACCAGAGGAATTTCACTGCTTTCACTTGTCTCTGTCTAATGGGTTTCCTTCTTGGTGTTCTGCTGGATTAGTGCTTTGTTTTGCTTTTTTTTCTCTTTGTTTTTATTGCTTGCTCTCCCTTTATTTTCTTGTTTTCTCTCTGTTCTGCTTTTCTTTCTGTATGTTACTGTTTTTTGTGTGTGGAAATATTTTTGTTTACTGCTTTTTTTCTTCTTTTTAAAATTTCCTTTATCTTTTCTTCCTTGTTTTTGTCTCATTCATGATCTAGATCTCTAACTTTGTTTTATTATATGCATTCTCTTTCTCTATTTAGTCAATGATCTTTTTGGAATTTATGATACTGTCATGTCAGTAAACATTGTTTCTTCTCTTTCTGGCTCACTTCAAAACATCTAGGCCTTCTCCTCCAGTCCTTCCCTCCTGTGTCCCACAATTACCCAAAACCTGAGTGATCATCCTGTGCTTTCCAACCTTGCTCCTACTGTATTTAACCTCATTCATCTCTCATCCTACCTACTGTCCTCTTGAACCCCACTACCACAGTCGTGTAAAATCACTGTACTAAGTGTAAAACCATTGCATACAAGTTCTCTGGATAAATTGGATTATATTTTACTTCCGTAAACATTCTTCCTATGGTTATAGATATCAGGCTAATAGTTACCACAGTTCATGAATAACCAGGCTATACTCAAGCTATTGTTATTGCCAACTGAACTACTTTAACCGGGGTGTGACAGATGCTATAATCACTTTTTCCCCCACATGACAACATTGATTGTAAGTGGTCATAAACATCATCATAGTCCAGTACCAAAAGAATGAGCCCTAAGTCAGATAGATAACAACTCTTCATTCTTAATATATTGGGAAGGTAGACTCTTGGGAGAGACATCATGACCAAGGACCAACTACATCTAGAAGACATCCAGAGGAACAGAAACCTTGTTTGAAAACCTCTACCACAGTAATAAGGCCATCTAACATAAGACATCTACAAGCATTAATGTAGAAAACAAAATAAAATAGAAAATGACAAAATGAAGAAGCAAAAGGCAATCTCAAATTCCTATCCCACACAGGACAAGTCCAGAACACAAAGAGAAAGAGTAAATTGGGAGCCAACAAATGGAACTCTGTGAAATGATAGCACCAAAAGTGAAAAAAAACTGGAAGAGTCCATAGAAAAAATAGTCTCTAAGGTGCAAAATGAAATGACTATCAAAATGAAAGCTATTAAAGCAGACACAGATAAACTAATGCAGTAGCTGAGGAAAATGATGGAAATATGAATACTGAACATATACAAGAAATGGAATCAATGAAACAGAGCCAAAAAGAAAGGCAGAAGATTAAAAACTTCATCAAAATTATATGCCACATATTGAATGAAGGTGAGATTAGAATATCAGATCTAGAAGACAGGAAAGTGACTTGCAACCAGGAAAAAAGATATCTTAAAAACAGCAAGAGACTATGAAAAATCATTCAAATAGCTACAGGATTAAGCAAAGAATAACAACATAAGATTGACTGGAGTCAGGGAGAAAGCTGGAGACAGCACAAAAGCCATTAAGAACCCCTTCACTGCAATAATGGCAGACAACTTCCCAAACATGGACAAAGAATTTGTGAACTTGACATATCAATAAATAAAGCATGTAGAACTTCAAATAGCCATGACCAAAATACATCTTCAACAAGGCATGTAACAATCAAGATTCCAGAAATTCAACACAAGTATAAAATATAAAAAGCAGCTAGAGAAAAGAAACATATTATATATAAGTCCATCAGTCACAGCTACTTTTGAACACAAAACCTCAAATCAAGAAGAGCTTGGAGTGAGGTATTTTAAGCCCTAAAGGAAAACAATATTTATCCTTGATTAATGTACCATGCAAAATTATCTTTCAAATTTTATGGAGAAATAATGTACTTTCATGACAGAGAACAAATGAAGAAATTTATGACCAACAAGATCTACAAATGTGCTGAAGGACATATTAGACAAGCCAACAGGTAACATCACATTAAATGGTCAAAAACTAAAAACTTTCACTCTAAAAACAGGAACAAGACAAGAATTTCCACTATTACCACTCCTTTTCATTACAACTCTGAAAACATTAGCCACAGCAAATAAAGGAGAGAAAAATAAAAGGCATAAATATAGGAAAGGAAGAAGTTAAATTATCATTACCTGTAGATGACATAGAAGACCCCAAAAACTACCGAAAAACTTGCAGATTTAGTATTGAAATTCAGCAGTGTAGTGGAATGCAATGTCAGCACTCAAAAGTCAATAGCATTCCTGTACACAAGCAACAAATTCACAGAGAGAGAAACTGAGGGAAGCACATCCCTCATGATAACATCCAAAAAATTGCATAAGAATCAATCTAACACAGGATGTAAATGATCTACACAGTGAAAATTAACATTAAAAAAAAGGAGATTGAAAAGGCTATCAGTAAATGGAAGATATCCTTTGCTTTAAGATAGGAAGAACCAACATAGTGAAAATGGCCATACTCCCAAAACTGCTATGCAGATTTAATGCAATACCAATCAAAATACCTAAACATATCTCAAAGATATAGATAAAACATTCTTAAAATTCATTTGGAACCAGAAAAGAGCTAGAACAGCAAAATCAATTCTGGACAACAAGGTAAGCCAGAGGATATCACAATTCCAGACTTGAAATTATACTATAAAACTACTGTGATACAATCAGCATGGCTTATACACAAAAACAGGCCTGAGGATCAGTATAACAGGATAGAAAATGTGGACAAAAATCCAAACACACTAATCTACCTTATCTTTGACAAAGGAACTAAACATGTGCACTGGAAGAAAGATAGTCTCTTTAATAAATTGTGCTGGAAAAACTGATTTTCACATGCTAAAGACTAAAATTAAACCAATGTCTGTCACCATGGACTAAACTAAAGTCCAAATAGATCGATTTTCTAAGCATTAAATTAAAAAAATGCAATTTACTGGAAGAAAAAATAGGCAGAAATCTTGAAGACATATGTATAGGCAGAAAACTCATGAACTGCAAGGGAAATATTACAAAGAATAAACAAATGAAATCTCACCATATTAAAAAGCTTTTGCATAACAAAGAAATCACCAAGACAGTGAAAAGAAAGTCCAAAGAGTGGAAAAAACTTAAAGGAATTTTCCCCTGAAAGGAATTATACGTCCCTCAAAGGAACATACAAAAAGTGAAAAAAATCAGACCCTCATATTCAAACACCCTGTCCAAAAATGGGCATCTGAGATGAATACACAGTTCTCTGATGAAGAAATACAAATGGAAAATAAATACATGAAAAATATTTAACACCACTGGTCATTCAAGAGATGCAAATTAAAACAGCACTGAAATTGTCTCATTTCAGAAAGAATGGCTATCATTAAAAAACTGATATCAAATGCTGGCAGGGATGTGGAGAAAAAGGAACCATTCTCCACTGTTTGTGGGAGTATAGACTGCTGAAACCGCTGTGGAAATGAGTGTGGAGATTCCTTAAAAAACTAGGATTAGAGGTTCCATTTGATCATGCTATTCCTCTCCTGGGTATCTTCATAGAAGAATTAAAAACTGTAGCAGAGCTCTGTATGTGCACCCATGTTTGTAGAAGCACAATTTTTAATAGCTAAATCTTGGAAACAAGTGCTTTTTCCATATAATGGAGTGCCACTCAGCTATAAAGAAGGATACATTCGAGGCTTTTATAGGTAAATGGATGCAACCAGAGACCATACTTATAAGTGAAATAAATCAAACTCATACGTATAAACACTGTGTTGTTTCACTGGTGTAAGAAACTGAAAAAGTAAATAAGATCCAAATGTACACTAGATATTGTGATTTGGAAAGAAACTGTTCAAAAGAAAAGAAAAACTGTGATGGAGGAAAGGGGAAAGGAAAGATGGACAAAAGAAAAATGTATTTATACACAAGATAGATAAAATATTTATATATTTATTTTCTTTGCTCATGGAAAAGAAGTGCTTTGCTCATATTATTTGGACAAGATATCACGCCTAGATCTTCTACTTTGAAGAACTACTATGAAGATAATAATTAGCAATGTATTAATCATCATAGCTCTCCTATTAACCTGTTTTGAAGCCCTGTTTTACTGTTGGTTTTCTTTTTTCTTTTTTTCTTTTTAAAATAAAAAAATTAAAACATAAAAAACAGTATTGTCTTCCTAGTAAAAATGAAATTCTAACTTATTGTGATTTTCATTTCATTTTATTTTATATTGTTAGTGATTTTGAACATGTTTTTATGTTTGTCAGATTTTGTACAGATAAGTAGATAGATCAATTGATAGATAAATAGATAGATAGATAGATAGATGTGTATTACACTGAGGATTGAACTCAGAAGCTTTGTAGTATGCTACATCTCCAGTACTTGTTTATTTTTAATTCTGAGATAGGATCTTGATATGTTACTCAAGATGAACTTGAACTTGTAAACTTTCTGCTTTAAACTCCTATAAGGTTGAATTATAGGAATGTGCCACCATGGCTAGAATTCTACTTAACTTTCTACTGAGGTTTTTTTTCTTGCTTATTTGTTGAATCATTTATATTTTTATGTATTGTGAATACTAGATGCTTATGAAATGAATATATTTTTACAAATATTTTCTCCTATTCTTTAGGTTGCCTTTTTACTTTCTTGGTGAAAAATGTTTTAAAACTTTCTTGTTGAAAAATGTTTTAAAACTTTACAGAATCCTATTTACTTTCTTGCTTATGTTTTGCTAGTACTGTACATTGAAAAATATTGTTGAAGTAAATTATATGCCTTTAAGCTCTATAACTATGGTCAAAAACTCAAGCATGCTCACATAGCACATATGTTTGTGATCATTTTCTATGTATGAAGTCCTACTAAATAGGTATAAAGGGATGAAGAAGTCGGTGTTACAGAAATTATCATCTGAACTTCAAAATCCAGGATCTCTTTTTCTTGGTAAACTGCGGTTCTCCTTTCTCACAGGTTTGAATGTCTATGTGAGCTCTTGCCAGTGAAAATATGATTGAGAGTAATGCAGGTTCTTGTCAAACCTGGCCCATAAGTATTCCCATGTTCTCTCCTCTATGATCTTGTCTGTCTTTGAATTTGAAAGACATATTACATAAAGAGGCCCAGTATAGGTAGCAAAAGTGGTATTTTCCCATTTAATAGTGTTGTTACAAGGATAAAATGTGGATTTATTATTGCTATGGTTCAAACATGTCCTCTCCAAAATTCGGCTGTTGCCAATATGATGATGTCTTGGTTAATTTTCTCATTACTGATACAAAATGTCCAACAATTAAAGACAAAGGAGGAAAGGTTTATTTAGATCATAGTTTGTAGATGTTTTAGTTTATAGTTGTCTGGCTCTAAGACTGCAGAGGAGAGCAGTTCATGGCAAGCAGAAGGCAGCAATCTATAAGCGACAAGTGATGGACTTCTTTCTGCCCCTCATATCATATTCAGGCTACCCACCCTTAATCCTAGCATTATAACAATAAAGTGCTATGTTGGTTACATTGGAAGCAGAGATCAGTTCACTTGACAACCAAACATTCCAATACCTCTTTTATGGACTATCCAGCCTCTGATCTGGACCTATGAAAGAATAAACTTACACTCTTCTTAAAATATGCAATGTCATATATATATATATATATATATATATATATATATATATATATATCAGTCTCTTTGCCCTCTACCTGTCTGGGAGCCTGCACTGCTTTCCCTAGAAGAACCCATTATGTGACTAGTAAGCATTTCAGTACCCTTTCAGTCCGTATGTCACTAAATTTTGTCCATGAGGAGTAATTACACAATTGCTCTGGTGAGCAGGATATCCAGTCACAGTCTCAGAACACCAGGACTCACCTTTTAAGAAATCTTTTTGTTGCTGTTGTTTAATTCTTCATTTTCTAAATATCTTTGCTACTTTTACAGTGAATCTTAATTCTAAACTTGGCTGGATTTAGAGTCTCCAGGAGAGATCATTGGATGAATCCACTAATGCTATTGCTGAATATACTGTTAGGAGAGGGAACCAAGTCAGGGAGGCGGGTAACTAGGGGTATGCTTTTGGAGGCTGTATCTCCCGGAGACATTCTTCTCCAGTGTGCTGCTTCTTGGTGCCATGAAGTGAGCAGATTTGCTCCAGCATGCCCTTATGCCTTGATACTCATGCCTGGGAACCAGTGGACCATGAACCCATAAATTAAAAGAGCAAATATTTCCTCTTTTAATTTGTATATGTCAGACCTTGTGTCACAGTAATGGAAAAGCTAATACATTCGTCTGATGGAGTACATACTGTGAGCTTCTGCCTGACTGCTGGCTTGTATTTTGAGGTTTCCTTGTTCGTGCTGCATTGTTGGAGTCTTAAGAAGCCTCTGCTAAGTATTTAACCAACATAGCTGAGAAGTTGAGCTGAGTAGAAATAAGAGGCAGGAATATTGGGTTGTAGGCTTCTTAAAGCAGCCATTAACCAGTTTGTGAGTTCCAGACTGAATCATATATTTAAATCCCAATATAAAATGTGTCTGGCATCAGGTTTAAGGGAATGACTCTTTCCTTGTTCCTACTGGTTTTCTCTCAACCATGTGAGTCTTCCCTTTCTATAGAGACTCAGGAGAAAGACTGATAATCTGGCCAAACTACAAACCCATTGAATGATCACTTATATGGAGGAAGGGCAGTTACTATGCAAAATGATGTCACGTATCTACAAGCAGTTAACTCAGTAGGAACTTTAAAAAAGGACTTCTTGGAATACTGTCTATGCCTGTGTCACAAAAGATGATAAAGACTATTGGAGTTTTATAGAGAAATACTCATTACATGCTTCTGGCAAAACTAAGGGATTGATTTAGTCATTTTCATAACATAGACCAACAAATCTCTTAATATTGACATGATGTGTGATTCTCTGAAAGACAAAACTTATAAATATTAATGAGATAAAGAGATCTCCCTACAGTATAACTAATATTCCCAACACAGACACACACATGTGCACACACACTCTGGGAAAATTGCCTGGTGCAACCAAGTACTAGGGGGAAATGAGATGGCTAAAATTTCTATTGGAAATAAAAACGGATGCATTAGCTTGGAAGGATGTTAGATGAGATTCACAAAATATAAGGTGTTGCAAAAACTGAACCACTGCATGGGGTAATTATGGGGGATGGCTTGGAAAATATTCTGCTGTGTCCCCAATGTATTTGAACAAGAGGTGATAAAATAGGCTGAGAGACTGCTAGAATTATTCTTTTTTTTTAACTAGCGTATGTTTGTGATACATAATAACTACATTTGTCTTGGAAAATGGGTATATATACCCATTGTGGTAATGTTTTTACTACCCCTCCCCTTGACTTCTTTATCTCCTCTTAATCCCAGACCCTCTAACGGTTTCCCCAAAGTCTAACTTCCCGTCATTATCTTTATGTGCAACAGAGTCTCACTATGGAGTTCAGGCTGGTCTTGAACTCACAGTGATCCCCCTGCATTGGCCTCCTGAGTGCTGTATTTACAGGTATGCACAACCACAGTTTGCTTTTCCTATCAATTGTCTTTTATTTTGCTTTTTAAATTATTTACATTCTGAGTTTCCAACATATGAGAAACCAGAGAATGTTAAACATGTGTCTGATTTATTTCAGTTAGGATTATTGTTTCTGAGTGGACTCATTTTCCTATGAATGACTTGAATTTACCATTTTTTTTTGAGACAAGATGCTGCTATGTGGTTCAGGCTAGCCTTGGGCTCACTTTGTCGCCCAGCCTGGACTCGAACTTGCAATGATCCTCTTGCCTCAGCCTCCAGAGTGCTGGGATTACAGAAGTGTGCCCCCATGCTTGCCTGCATTTACCATTCTTTGTGATTTAGTAGGAATCTATTGTATATGAGATTTTTATCATTCACTCATTTGTTGGTAGGCATATAGGCCACTTCCAAATTTAGCTATTAAAAGTCGTGCAGCTATAAACATTTGTATATATGTATCAGTATAATATTACTTCTTTCTTCCTTCCTTCCTTCCTTCCTTCCTTCCTTCCTTCCTTCCTTCCTTCCTTTCATAAGACAGAGCCTCTCTATATAGTTCAAGCTTACCTTGAAGTCATGGAGATCTTTTCCCCCTGTCTCATACATGCTTAGATTATAGACCAGTGCCACCATACCCAACTAATTAGATGTCTTTCGATCTTTGGGGATAATAGCCAGAATAGCTATAGCTGGGTCAAATGTAATTTCTGGTTTTTCTTTTTTGTGAGGAATTGCCATACTGATTTCCATAGTGTCTGTACTAGTTTACATTACTACCAACAATGTAGAATGGTTCTTTTCCCCACAACCTTGATAGCATTTATTTTGAGTTGATGATAATCATTTCTTCTTCTTTAGAATGTATCACGGAAGCTCTCCTTTTACTCTATGTAGGACATTTAGTACTATTTCTTTAAAATTACCCTCCCCTACACAGAATTGTTGAATGTGATGGCTTTTGGACATGTAAGCCAGTGCAGAGCTAACATTGGCTGGAGGAAGTTATTGCTGACAAATCAGAATGAAAGGCATGGCTGCTCATTGTCAGGAGGAGGGTATAAATAAAGGAGACAGAAGTCCTGTAGGTGGCTACTGTTGCTACAACATAGTGTATGCTACTGAGCCCCAAGAGCAGTCTAACCAAGATGCGGGGAACCAAGTATGGAAATATGGTGACAAACTCAAGGCAGAAACAAGTGGAAACAGAGAAAGACACCCTGTGCTGATGGAAACCAAGAAAGTGGAAAAGTAAGATGATCCTACTTGTGTTTCTATTTATCTTCCCTGCCAATATCCAATTCAAAATTCTTACTCTCATCCTGTCTGGCATAAAACCCTTATTAAGCTACTCCTGGCTTGCTTAATGCCAGATACTATCCAAATGAATTTACTTGAATTACTTCATGATATTGTCAAAAATATTGTGAGATGAATACATCATTATCACCAAGTTAGACATGAAAAACCTGAGATCCTGTAAGATGAGGTGAGACACTTTGCTTAAGGTTGTGTAAGATCCAAACGGTAAAGGTAAAGCCAGAGCCTAAATATGACTCATGTCTGAGTCCAGTCACCAGAGTCACCAGCAGCAGGCAGAATTGCTAAGTAGTAGGCACAGTTCTAAGTGCTTGACATGAATTAATGAATTTCATTCTACAAGCTCCTTTTATACAGCATATACTATATGACTAGTATCTCCATTTGCTCATCAGAAAATAGGGATAGTGGGAAGTTAACTAACTACCAGTCAATATGGTTAACAGTCAACTCCTGGAAAACTGATTCTAAATCCCACAACCCTAATCAGCACTATAATACTAAAAGCTAAAGCCTGCTGAATAGGAAAGGTTTAGATTCTGAAATAAGCATTTGGCTTTGACTTTAAAAAAATATTTCCTGTAGACATATCTACAGACCGATGTCTTAGTCTATATCTTCCCACAATAGGATGTGTTATCTTTGAGGCAAAAACTGTAGTGTTTATTGACTAGTAAGAATAAACAGTCCCACTGTAGGGAAATGTCAGCAGCTGCATCTATTCTTTTGAACTGACTAAAGCCAGGGAAAGTGAAATTTCATCATTTCACCATTTTGATTTTGATGCTAATGCATTTGCAATGACCTCCCTGAAATTTTTCTGTATTAACTCAGTGATAGTATAGTGAGACAGCTATTGACTAACATTCACAAACCATTCTACACAAAGAGCAACAAATATTCTTCATCTACATATGATAGGGAAGTGACAAAAAGTGGAAAATAAAACCAGGTAATCTTGCGCTCTCTAATCATTGTGAATGAAGTTAATTTGAGACCTTTTGGAAGGAGAGGCCAGGTTTTTGCCAAACAGCAATCACAACAAGCATTACCCTTTTGCTGCTGACAGGAAAGTTCAAAAATTCCATCATGTCCTAGTTTCACAGCACTTGATAAAGGTTAATAAAACACGAGTTCAGGAAAGCAGTATTTCTACATTTTTTTGCTCTTAAAGGACAATTCCTGTTAGTGACACATCAAGCAGTCCTCTCACCCTTCTCATAACTGGAGTTTGGTCCTACTTTCTGCTTTGCATAGACCAATAAACTGGGTAGAGCTCTCAGTTCTGATGGTTGTCCTTTAAAAAATCTTGAGCTGGTGATACTTAATAACTAAAGAACATAAGATTTGCACTGAAGTCTCATAAGAAGAGAACTTCTGCTTCACAGAATCATAATCTTTAAATTACAATACGCTGTAGGTTGCTTACTACAACTCCTGAGATAGCCAAGCAGTGAATTTTTTATGTGCTCTCTTAAGTGGCAAGAATTTCTTTGAGGATAAGAAAATACTACATATTCTTGTACAATCGTTATATGTTTTATCTGCTTGCTTCTTAGCAATTAAATATTAAAATGTGGGTAGCACTGTTGTTTCAGAATTGTCATTGTTTTGATTTAAAAAATATTTTAAGAATATGCTGCATACAACATTGAAATGTGGATAACCCTGTTGTTTCAGGGATGTGTCATTATTTTGATTTGAAAAATATTTTAAGAATATGCTGCAGGACAAAATGTAATTGACTTAATATAAGTGCACTCAGCTTGCAGACAATGAACATTTCTTTGACTTCACAATATTTAATTATTTCAGAGCAATTATAATTTCTTCCACATTAACATTTCCAAGCATTCGGTTTTCCACCTTTAGACTGTGTGTAGAGTGATTATCTTTTAGGTTTTGAAGGAATAAAGCATTACTTCATATAAAATGCTTAGCATATCTCATAGCACTTGAGCATTCATAAAATGCAAAATATTATTATTCAATGTTTCAGTATTATTTTAGATAAAATATATGTAGCAGAAGTAAAGTATATGCAGCAACACAAGAAGGATGGACCTCAAAAACTCATTTGTAGAACATTCTACATGATTTCTTTGTAGAAAACATGAATAAATATAAGCATGACTAGGATTCTAACTGAATTATACATGATTGGACTATAAATATTACTGGAGAGAGAGCTATTGTGTGCTGGAGGATTCTAGCCAAAGTCCTGCCTTGATTATCACTGTTATCAGAAATGTAAAAAATTTGAGTATTTGCTCATGAGTAAGTGGAAAACAAAAAGTAGTAAGGGATAATGATAGTTTAGATGAGAGAATCAGTATCCAGCACTGTATTGACAAAAAGAAGTGATAAAATATGCCAAAAATAAATTTAGTAAAAACTTTTCTTCTGTCTCCATACTCAGGATCAAAACTCCAGTGCATTCATCCACATAGGGAGCATAATATTTAGTTGGAGTAATTGCAGAAGACATCTGGCTTTAATGTTAATGGTAAAGTCAGTATGAGTCATAGTATAATTTGTTTCATTTTCCCAAAGAACAAATGTCATCTTTGGCTGCATGCATAAGAATAAAGTCCCTAAAATGAGAAAAACAGTGACTAAACTTTGTTCAACGGTAATTAACAATTTACTAATGTTAAGAAGAATAAAGAAAAATGAAGATTATTTAGGTGGAATGACTTTATGAAGTGAGGGAAAAAAATTGAGGCAAAATGTGGAAGATCTGGCATCTAATATCCGAAGCATCTAATATCAGAACATGAGGGATTATTAGACATTTGAAGAGCAGTGTTCTTGTTGGTTAACTCTTACTTGGGAGGAAAACAAACAAAAAACACTTAAAATTTTAAATGTGAATATTATTAATGTAGAAAATCAAAGGTTTGGAGAATAGGTAGGTGGAAGGGAGATGCTACTTTATTTTAGGTTGCCAAGAAAGAAAGTTCTGAAGAAGTGAATTTTGAGTTAAGAAGCGAAGAAAGAATGAATGGTGCAGAACTATTCCAAAATACAAAAGCCACGTGAAAAATGGCGTTACTGCTTTAAGGAACAGAATGTAGGTTAATGAGGTTGACAAACAGAAGGTGGAGGTTGATTATATGTATATAATATGTAATATATATATATATATATATATATATATATATATATATATATAATGCAACCTATATGTGACTATTGTATGTGTAGTCACCTTCCATATTCTCAAGTTTCACATCTATGAATTTGAATGTGGATAACAACATTTTCTAAAAATCTGTATCCTTAATGAACATAGACAAATATTTTTTCTCATTATTATTTACTGTTTGTGTAATGTGCAACTATTTAGCATAGCATGCACATTTTATTATATACCATAAATATAGAGATGGTGCAAAGTATATGATAGGATATGTGTAGGTTATATGTTAATAGAACATCATTTTATATGAGGAACTAGAGTATCTTTGTATTATCATATCTACATTAGATCCTAGAGATAAAAACACACACATACAACATAAACAATAGATTACTTTTTAGAGGAAAATCAGAATATGTATTATATCTTGAGTAATAAATATATTCCTAAAAATTTATGCATGCATATTTCTCCATGTTATGGACATAACCTCACTTTATTCATTTATCTATTTAAATCTGTATTTCTCTTTTCAAAATTTCTGCCCATATTTCCTTCTATTGAGTTGGCTGTAACTTGTCTATTGATTTCTTCATAATTTCATATCCTGGACACTAACCTTTTGGCTAGCATACACATTGCAAATATCATGGTTAATATCTGGACTCTTCATTCTCTTTATGAAGGCTTCTTAGTAAAAATAAGTTTTCATATGTAATATAGTCAAATTTATTATTTTCATTAAGAGCATATTTTTAGTGTATAAAACCTGTGATTATAGACAACCTCATAGAGGGTAAGAATATAGAGAAAGAAAGAGGAAAGCTGAGATCCACTCTTGCAATATTAATAATTTAATATCTGCATAGTGCATCATTAGCCAATAGAGGACCCAGAGGAGAATCAACCAGGAACACTGAGCTTCATTTGGCTGAATTTTATTCAAAAATCAGATTCTCAACCCTAATGTCTATTTGTATTATAATCCTCTGATCTAGAATTGTAGATCCATTATTGATGAACAATTATTTAAAAAATAATTAGAAAATCAAGAGAACATAGTTTTACTTTTAGACAAATAAGTCATCAATATTTGGTGTTTTTTTCCTATTCTTCCTTCATGTTTTCACTACCATCAGTCTTTTACCTCTTAAATTTTATTATCTTTTCTTCAAGGTATTCAATGAATTGTGTGCTTCTAATATAATGGTAAAAGTTACATTTACCTTTTGCAAAATCTTAATGAGTGTCTATTTTTTAAATTTTATTTAAAGAGAAAAAACAAAAAAGAAAACAACCAAACAAAACAGAAAAAGGGTAGCAACAATACAGAATTCTAAAGGCAAAAAATAAAAGAACAACAAGAACAACAACAAAACAAAAACAAAAACACTAAGAGATGGCCACTTGATAAGTTACATACTGTCATCATTGGAAATAGTTGTTCAAGTTACAAAATTAAAGCATACAAAGTAGACATTCAAACAGTGAGACTGTTAACAGTTCTGCTCAACAATCTAACAAAAACAGTAATATGGTCATCTATCTTACTTAAATATACATGCAGTTATATCCTTTAGAGCACTTTCTTTTCCCCTCTTTTTTATATATTGTTTTAAAATTTTATTTTAAGGGGTTTAAAATTAAACACAACAAAACAGAACAGAATGGGACATAAGAAAGCACAAATTTCAAAGCTAGACAACCAGAGATCTTCACTATCTGTCATATTGTCTCTTGTTTTCTTCCAAATGGTTGTCCATGTCATTGCATACGGGGAGCTCATACTAAATAACATAGACAATCTTTTCACAAGATGTGTAGTTCACTGGCTCCCACTTGCTGGGGGGGGACACGGGACAAGGGACAGGACAACATGAGATGTCTGATTCTCAGCCCGCACGCCGACAGGATCACAGCCGCCCCCCAGAGAGGGGAGGAGTTCCTTGTTCTCCAGGCACCAGGAGTCAACCGCACAGTGTGGGTCCTGACGAGCCAGGGACTCTCTCCTTCGTGACTGTCTATTTTTACATTATATGCATACTCTTTAAACATGTTTAACAGGTTTGCTTTACTTTTGTGGTAAATTTTACAAGGTATATATATATATATAGATGTTGCGTGCTCACTACCACTTTATTCCTTCTGATTTTCGGAATTGTTAGTTTGGTTCATATGTCAGTTACTTTTTCATATTATGCAAATAATTTTTAGAAAATTCTATACAGCAGTATTTTTGGTCTTTCACATCTCTTGCTGCATATAAAGCTGTTGGGTTGCAGTATTCCACCATAGCTCTCAAAATATTGCCCCGTGAGTTTCTCCATTTTGTGTTTCAGATGGGATTGAAAAAAGCCTGATTTACTTTCTTTTGAAGATAACTTGCATTCCTGCTTAGATGATTGCTGGTATTTCTTTGCTTGTACTTCAAAAGCAAAACTTTGCCAGGTACATCTTGCTGTGGTTGCCTCTGCATTGATTTTTGGACACATGTTGAGAATTTTCAGCATAGTTTTTCGGTAGTGCAGAAGAGTTGCCCTTGATTTGATTGCTTCAGTCCCATTACTTCTTGTCTTCTCTTCTGAAACACAATTTATCTGCATGTGTCCATGTTCACCATTGTCTCTAATCATTTTAACTTCTTAATTGTCTGTTTCTACATTAGGATGAAATTTTTTGTCTGTCTTTCTCATTGCTAGTTTAAGTGCAGAAATTTTAATTTCTCCTCTTGTTACTTTAAGTAAAGTTTATTATTTTGCTATTATTTTGGTTTTTTCTTAAACACTGTTTATTTTACACAACTCTGTTTTTAATTTACATTCCTCAAACTGGGGAGTTCTCTTCCCTTTTCCTGGGAATTTGACTTAACTCATTTATTAACTAAGCTTCTTATTTCACAAAGTCTTTTTTTAAAAGAATGCATTAAGAAAGCAAAAGTAACTCGTTGTGCAAAGTAAGTAAACTACCTTAATGCCTCTCCAACCTAGTGCCTGTCTTCCACAAGAACTCTCCATTGTCCAGTTTCCCAGTCATGGACATAAACCAGTTGAAGGCTCAGTGATTTACTAAGTAGTGAGTCTTGAGCTAAAATAACTTTAGTTTACTTTAACTTACGTGTCTTTAATATGTGAATCAACATAGTTTTTGTTCTATATTAATAGAAACTGAATGTGCTATTTAAATTTTTGCCCCTTCTAGTCTTCATGAAAAGGTCATGTTATCTTAAAGTGTGGAAGAAAATGAATTTAAATGCAGGAATATACCAATTTGCCATTATTTATAATGATTATATTTGTGCTGAATGGTTAGAAGGAGTGACAAGACTACTATACCAGACCCAGGTCATTTAGATAAACTATATTGATTTAGAGGCATTTGTGAAACAGATAATTTCATCACAGTAAAACATAGCAAAATCAGTACTGGTCATCTTTAAGGTTAAAAATTGAACACCCGCCTGATAGTCTAAAGCACTGGTGTGGAACTTATGAATGACGCAGTGGGTTGTTTGTATCATTGAAATCTCTAAAAGGTTCACCATCACTGGTCTAGAATATTCAATTCAAAGATTGTTTTGTCCTGATGTTTGATAAAGTACATGGAATAAGAAGGCCCTACTTTCTATGCTTGACACATCACAGAAGATGATAGTTTATTTTGCAAGCGTATGATGATAATGAAGATGATTGAAAGTAAAATATCAATAGGAGACCAATTAAAAATGAAAACAGCCAGTTAAGTTTCATTATCAATGAATACTTACTGGCCTCCCATCCCTATGCTGTGTAGGATGATGCAAAGCTTAGAAAAGTCAAGTATCTCCACTCTCAAGAAGTATCATATGTCATGCTTGGTGTTATTCACATTTATATTGTCTTTAGCTTCATGCTTTATGGTTTTTGAATGAGGGAACAATAATGATCAGATATGGCAGAAAAAGTTTTTCAGATTAAATATATCTTCCGTCTACGGTCAGCAAATCATAGCCCGTGAGCCAAATCTGAACTGCTGGCTGTTTTTTAAGTAGAACTCAATTGAGACAAAGCTATGCCCATTATTGATGTATTTTCTATGGTTTTTGTGCTACTGCAGTGGAGTTGAGATGCTGGAATAGAGATCTAAAGCACATAGCTTAAAAACAAAACTAAACTACTATTTAAATCTTCAAGGAAAAAGTTGGCTGACTCCCACACAACTATCAAATATACATGCACTGATGAAGTTATTTACATTTGATCATAAATTGTTTCTTCCATATTAATATCCCATCTTCTTTTCTTACTCTCAATGTGGCCATAGATTAATCTGTTCAAATGGGAATTTTAAATTATCAAATTACTTATGTATTAATAGTACTGGGCAAAATGTGCCAGGATGCTCTTTTAGAATATAATTATCAAGAGGAACATTATTTTCTCTGTACATTTAGACCCTGTATCCTTTCCTATTTTCTATTACTACACTCTGCTTACCACAGTGTGCTTTAGCTGCATTATCATTCTAACTTTTCTTTGAATTTGTTGAGTTTTTGGTTGCATTCACATTTTCAGTCCAAACACTTGCTGGTCTCTCTACCTGATGTGTTCTTTCTTTCTTTCTTTCTTTCTTTCTTTCTTTCTTTCTTTCTTTCTTTCTTTCTTTCTTTCTTTCTTCTTTCTTTTGTACTGGAAATCAAACTCAGGACCTTGCACTTGCCAGGCAGGCACAGTGCCACTGAACTGTATCTGGCCCTCTGCTTGGTATGTTTTTCACTCCCTTATTGCTAGGCTCTGATCTATGCTAATATATCACCTACAGTAGGACATCCTTTGAGCATACGAGTATCTATCTATGAGAGTATCTTTCATTCCCCGAAAGTAAAGGATACTAGCACTTTAATGCACTCCATTATTTTTCACAGTTCTTATCATCTGCTGCTGTTACATAAAGTAATTGTGTTTTATTGTGTGTTTCCAACCAGAGTATTGGAGCCATGAGTATACTTATCTGAGTTGATGTTTTATTCCTAATACCTGTGGCAGGTCCAGAACTGTAATAGGTATTCAACTAAAATTTACTGATTCAATGAATAGTGAATCTAAGAAACAGATTGGTGAGAGAGTATATTTAAGTGGTTAAGTAATTATAGGTGTCATAAATTTAGCTTCTTACAAGTGAGCATGAACAATTTTTCTTCCCTCCCTCCCTGGGCTACAGAATGTTAAACACACTAAAACTGACTTTTTAGCGCAACAACAGGTTACTTCTTAATTTCTAACTTCAGTTTACTCATTTGTAAAAGGAGAAAACAATAATTATCCTCCCCAAACCACTGCATTCATGATAGAATGCATGTAAAATTTCAAACGTATTATATACTGTGGTGAGTGCATACAGAAGGAAATGTTATCATTATGGATATTAGCCAAAGTGCCAAGAATCACCTTGAGAATAAAAACCTAGGCATCTTGATTTTAACTATAAAGAAAAGGTATTTTTATCATAAATAAGGTTAGATGGATTAGCCTATTCAGTGATCTTGCAAATTAGTGTCATTGCAAATGGAATCCTTTGAAATAGGAATACTTACTAAGTTATTGTTCTCAATAAACATATAATAATGGCTTAGAATGTGGCAGGCATCACTGAGGAAAAACTGTGACAATGTTTTTCTGCAAGTGTTTTTGTGATTTTTGTCTTATATGCTCATCAAATAGACTGATTTATCCACCAAGGTCACTTGGCAAGAACTAGAATGAACATATTCATCCAATAACCCTGAAATGTTACACACCAGCAGAGATTGAGGATGAGTAAGCCTTCAGTTTTGTGAGGTCTTGCTCTGAAGCTAATTCACGATCATGCTAGAATTTCAACTTAGTGTAGCATTGTCATTTCTATAACTGATGTATTATATGGGTTGAAGGACCAACTATTCTGCTTTTTCTAGGATTGATGAAATTTCTGGGACAGGAAAATTTTAGTTTCAGTATCACATTTTCTTTAGCAAGATAGAAAAAAATTGCTATCCATGATGTTGTTTATGTGTGTATATGTTTAAGCATATGTGTCACATAAATTAGGTATTATATTGAGGCTAAGAATCAGGTGTCATTAATACAGTGATGCACATATATAAAAACCATTGATTTTTGAAAAATTTATAGAGACATGAAGCATTAGTTTAATTTTTTTGGAATACATCCAAATTCCTTTGGATATCACCAGAGTATATTTTTGTTGAATGTCATTTCATAAGGCCAACTACATGAAATCTTGAGCAGTCGCAAGTTTAATCCCTTTCATGAAACTCATCAGAGTAAGTGCGTTTCCCATCCCTGTCCCCAATTAACTGAGTAAGAATTTGCTGTTAGAAGAAAAGACACATTCTATTTTCACCATTGCAAAGATAATGGAAAAATCTTGCATACATGGCCACTTTGGAGGCTGAGTACTTTCATTCATTTTCATCTTGTGTGCATTTTAACAAGCTGCTACAAAAATATAACAGCATTTTATCATTTTAATTAATCAAAGCTGGTACCTTTACTTAAAAGCTTGGTCCATTAACTTGGGCTCATTGTGTTGAATCTTGAATCTCCCCAAAACAATGAAGCCATATTCTGTAAAGTGAAAAGCAGCTCTCCGTGCAATTCTGCTAAGACATATTTAAATTTGCTTTTCTATTATATCCAGCTGTCTGGATGGAGAAAGGAGATGGGAAATCTTTTAAAGGATTTTATGTTGAGTACTTGAAAATCTGCTAGCATCGTGCTTGGAAATAAGCAGCAATATAATAATTCTAGTGTGATATACTACTATTATTGTTCTCTCTTTTTAAATTTTGATAATACATTCTTGCCATTGTGTTTTTGATATCTGCAATGTCATTTGAAAAATGCAAGCTTCCTGCTGACAGAGAGCTAACATGTTTGACTTTATTTCCTAAGAAGTTAGCAGGATGCTTTGTAAAGGGTGGTATTCAATAAGTGGAAAGAAGCAGGAAGGAGACAGAGGAATGGAAAAGTAAAAAGAATTGAAAAGTGTTTTGTACATGTGCCAACTCTTCATGGTGAATGTAATCATTATGCTTTGCAAGCATATAGTAATAGGAATAAATTTAAAAAACAAGAAAATGCACTGAAATAAATGAAAATAAAATAAATGAAAATATGGGTTAGGATGATTTTCTAAGAATTTCTACATTTTATGAAGAAAAATGCAAATCAAGAGTAGCTAGACACATTTGCATACACAAAGAATTGAACACCATCAACAGTCACTGAATCTCAAAATTTCACTAAAGCCTATTCTCATGACTGTGTGTCTAGCTGATTTTGTCTGGTCACCAGTGAGAAATAATAATGATAATGATGATAAAGATGATAATAATAATGATAATGTGTTTATATTTTTGTATCAATTATTCAACAAACAAACATTCTTGAGTACCTACTAGATGCCTAAATTTGCTTGGTGCAGGTGTTAAAATGTTGAACAAGACAAAAATCTTCCCCTCAAGGAGAATAAACTCTTTCTTTTTGTACTACATCTATCATTTTGAATGCCATATTGAAAGACTGCAAGGCAGTAGTGAGGATGAAAACTATCAAAATTTTTATATGACTTATAGCTACATCAAATGAATTCCATATTCTGTATAATAATATGCATAATAAAAATGCAAAATGTCTATCTCTGCCTGTGCCCAGATTCAAAATATTCAAAACTGAGATCACCTTCACTGTCTTGCTTACTTTTTTCTCATCTCTGGGCCAAGATACACAACACCCAAAATTAAAGAAGGAAATATTATTGAACTTACAGTTTGTACTGTTTCAGTCCATAATCAGTTGGCTCCAAGTCAGAGTGGCATGGCACATGGGCAGCTGTAAAGTGCCATGGTAGTGGCAGGTACTAAAAGTGACAAGAGCAAAAAGGCAAGAGAGGAGCAAGTTGCTTTCCCTCCTTTTTATTTTATGGAAGCTACCTGCCCGAGAGTGGGTGCAGCACTCACACTGCCAGTCCTAGCACTAGATAATAAACCAATCACATACTCTAGAATCAACCATCTTTGAATGGCCTGACCCCATGACCACTTGAGGCTTTAGGGAGACATCTGAACTTTTTACTAAGCTATAACATATATCATGTGGAATCCAGCTCCCAATGCAGTCCTTCTTCCCAGCAGAAATCTCCTGAGCCTGGTCTTTACTGACAGAATTTCTATCAGCTTTCAGCACTTCTGAGCTCTGACAAGAATCTCCCATACAGAACAGCCTAAACTGTTCCAGCGATATTCCTTCAGGTGGTATCTCTGAACCTTTCCAACCTCTCTCCCCAAGCCATTCCCAAAGGCTCTTGAACCAGATGGTCATGTATAGTCACAGCACTGACCCCAATTCTCTGGTACCAAATTCTGACTTGGTTACATTTCTTTCATTGTTGGTACAAAACACTTGACACCCAAAATCAATGAAGGAAAGGTTTATTGAACTCAGTTTGTGGAAGTTTCAGTCCATAATCAGATATCTTCAAGACAGGGTGGAATGGCATGGAAGCAGCCATTCATGGCAGCAGCAGGTACCAAAGATGACAAGAGCAAAAATGCAAAAGTGAGGAGCAAGTGACTTTCCCTTGCTTATGTTGTATGCAAGCTACCTTACCCAGTGTGGGTACAGCACTCACACTGCCAATCCCAGCACTAGACAATGAACCAATCACAAATGCCAGAAACAGCCATCTTTGAAAGACCCACCCTGCCATGACCACTTGAGGCTGGGGGGGGCATCTAGACAGAAACAATAACACTTTCCAAACCAAATCTTCTATTTTTTTTAAGATGAAAGCATAGATTGTGCCTGTATTTTTTTATTTTATATAATCACTGCCTAGTACATACCTTTGACATGTAGTGGTGAAGCTATGGCGCATGTGTCACAGTAGGCACAGAGAAATCCTCTTTGTTGGCATGCTAGTCAAGATATCCTAGCAGCTGAGCATCAGATAACAGTTTTTTCTTCTAAACTAAAACCTCAGTATTCATGTTTACTCGCAGTATTGGCACTTTGTGATAAATGGGTTTGGGGTTGCAGCTTAGGTGCTTGCTCATTAAATGGTTCACTATCACTGGCCTAGACCATGGAAGATTTGGAGTAAATGCTCCTTCCAAGATTCTACTTTGTTCTTCATCAAAGAAAAGCACTGTGGCTTCAAATTCCCCTCCATAGATACTGCAGCAGCCGTCACAGACAACTTGTTCACACATATGACTGTATTTTTCCTTAGATTATAAATTTTGGAGGAGTGGAAATTGTCTGAATCATCTATTTCTCCCACAATACCTGCACAATGGAAACCCATAATAAATTCCCTTCAGATTAAATAATGTTCCAAATACCACAATTTCTCATGACTATAATTTTTTAAGGAATTCTATCTTCTTTATGTTTATTCCAAATGCTCACTCTAGAGAAAAAACAACAGTAACAGCTATTATGACACATGCAAAGTACCAGGTAGAGTGTTAAGTACTTTCCTTGATTAGTTTGAAAATATTCTTTATATCTGCTATATAAATGAGGAATCTGACTCATGGATAAATTAAGTGACTTAAGTTCACAAGATAGTAACTAAGGAATAAGTAGTACCATATTTATTCATATGGAATTCTTCATTAAAAAACACATCTGTTCCTACATAGATTGACTTGACATAGAAGAGTCCAGTTAGAGTCCAAGATTCTCCTATCAGCTATTCCAAATTCACAGCTTACCATTTGCTAAACTGATCTTCATTTGCTAAGTGATTTCTATAGTCACTATATGGACCAGAAGTTTCTGGCCTCAGTTTGAATTTCACTCCAAATATAAGGGGTTATAGGTAACCATCCTTTTTTTCTGTGTAAAGTTAGAGTGCAAGCCTCCAAAAACCTAAGGGCAAGGAGCAGGAGTAAGAACCATTTTAGCACTACAATGCTTATTCAGAAGAAAGATGGGCTATAAAGTTGTTAACAAATCCAGCAAAGGAAAAATAGATCACACTTCTTTGACTGATCTTGAGATAGACATTTAGGGTACAGAAAGACCATTTTGATTTAAAATAAAATAAATATTTTTGCTACTATGCAATCTTTTTGTGTGTGTGTTATTTCTTTTTTTTATTTTAAAGAGGGCAAAACTAAACATAACAAAACAGAACAAAGCAGATCAGAAGAAAACAATGTAAGTGACACAGATTTCAAAGCAAGACAACAGGGAATCTATAAAGGCTACCATAATGTCTCTTGTTTCTTCTAAATAGTTGTCCATATCTTCATGCACAATGAATTCATACAAAACAAAATAGTATTAAACTGATCAGACCAGAATGATGAAGGCATATAATGCCTTCAAAACCAAACAATAGGAAAATCAAAATTGGCTGCCATAATGTCTCTTGTTCTCTTCAAATTAGCTGTCCACACCTTCATGTATATTGAAATTAAATAATACAAAACAGACTAAAACCACTCTGAATAAAGAATAATAGAATTACTGGATTTCACAAAGTGACAATATGGAATCAGCAATGGATACTATAATGTTTCTTTTTCTTCAAAGTAGCTGCTCATTTCATCATGCACAATATAATCAATTCTCATAAACTCTTTAAAGTTCTACGCATGTATAAACCTCTACATGTATAACTATCCTTTCTGTATTAGAGGGAAAAACAAACCAAAAAAAATCAAATTACATAAAAACATGAAAAAAGACAAATAAATAACAATAGCAAAGAGCCCAAAACAATGACAATATAGGCCTTCAAAACAAGGTGGTAGGAGCAGAGCTAGGTTTGTTATTTTCCATAATAATCTTCAAGAGTTCCTCAGGTCACCAGACACTAACATGCACAATTGTTCCAATTCTATGAATGTTAACTGTTTTATTTCAAGTACTTATAGAATTTGTAGCACAATCATCTTAGCTATCCTAAGTGTGTTTATAAAATTTTAGACATTTTTCTTTTCCCTTCCTTTTCTTTTTCGCTGAGATATTATTTCCCCCTTTTGAACAGATTCTTATCCTTCCACTGTATTTACTGAGGATTTTGTATCTTATGTACTCTTACCATTTCTTATACTAGGCAGACTATATGGTATTTACACACATGAGTTTGATTTATTTCACTTACGAGTATGGTCTCAAGTTGCATCCATTTATTTATATATATATCCATGTGATCATTCTTTATAGCTGAGTAGTAGTACTCCATTATATAAAAATACCAAATCTTTTTTATCTATCCCTCAGTTGATGGGCATTGAGGTTGTTTCCAACATCTGGTTATTACAAATTGTGCTGCTGTAAACATGGGTGCACATATATCACTGTGATATGATATTTCCAGTTCTTCTGGGAATATACCTAGGATGGGAATAGCTGGGTCAAATGGGACTTCCTGGGATCACATTTTATTAAAGAGTTTTTGCATGTCAAAAGAAATCCCCAGCATAGTGAAAAGAAAGTCCACAAATTGTCAAAAAATTTTAGTGAACTGTCCTTCAGAAAAATGACTTCTGTCTACTACATATAAAGAATTAAAAAAATCAGACCCCCAAAGATCTCCAATCCAAAAATGGGCGTCTGCGATGAATACATACTTCTCAGATGAAGAAATACAAATGGCAAATAAATGCATGAAAAAATGTTCAGCATCAGTAGTCATTAGAGAAATGCAAATTAAAACCACACTGAGATTCCATCTCACTCCAGAAAGAATGGCCAGGATAAAGAAAACTACCAACAACAAATACTGGAGAGGCTGTGGGTAAAAAGGAACTCTTCTGCACTGTTGGTGGGAGTGCAGACTGGTGCAACCACTGTGGAGGTCAGTCTGGAGGTTCCTCAGAAACCTGGGATTGGAAGTGTCTTTTTGTCTCTTTGACAGGGTTTCACTCTGTAGCCCAGGCTTGCCTGGAACTCACAGTGATCCTCTTGCCTCAGCCTCCCATGTTCTAGGGTCACAGGCATGCACCATCATGCCCGGCTACTGTGCAGTCTTCGTAACCATGACATCTACAACAGCCTTTTACCTTCTTCTGTGTGATGAAAGAAAACCCTTGTAATTTAATGGACTGAAAGATGTTACCACTTTGAATAGTCTTTTTAAAATGTCCTCACTTAAGGTCAGTATGTAAAGGTTTTATACCTTTTACTATGAAAACTTTATTTTTCATACCAGTGATCAAACTCATGACCTCGCACTTGCCAGGCAAGCACTGATGTCACTGAGCTAAATCCCCGGCCTGACTATGAAAACTTATTTCAGATGGAAATGTCTAAATCTTCTGAAAGTAAAGATAAAGATATATCTGAGTCCTTCATGCCTAAAGAGCAAAAGGACCCAATATTTTGCAAAATTATTTTAATGAACAATATTACCATAGTGGAGAATTCCAGGTGGACCTGAGAAAACCACTGCAGTATACCCACAGTGACTGAAGATAAATGGCTCTCAGTGCACTTTATCAAAGTAAAGTGGTGTGCTGTACTTTGATTAATGGTTTTATTCCATGTTCTCTTCCTACACTCCTCCCCACGCCTTAGTCATCAGACTACCACACTTAAGTGTCTTGCTTCTTTGTGCTTTAGCCAAATGGTTCATTTCGTTATTCTCCTGGCATTTTTCCGCCTCTTGATTTTGTTTTGTGAGGGTAGTATGTCTTGGTCCCCTGATAAATGCATACTCATTCATCATGTCTCCACTGAAATGTCACCTCTTTGAGCGGTTCCTAATGAACAGCCCCTAATTCCAAAGCAAGTCAGTCCTCCTCTATAAGCTTCATAGAACACACCTCAATTAAAGTATTTGGCATATCGTGTGGCAGTTGTGAATGGGTGTGTGTCTTAGTTGCTTTCTCATTGCTGGGAAAAAATACCTAATGCCCATAATTTAAAGGAGGAAATGTTAGCTCACAGTCTGTAGAAGTTTCAGTCTGTAGTTGGATGGCTCCAAGAAAGGCCAGCGTGGTAGAGGGGCACGGCAGAGGAGAAACAGTTCACCGCAGGGAGGAAATAGAAAGCCTGCCTTTTGCTTTCATTTTTTTTCCTTGCCCAGGCTACAGTCATATTGGTTGTTGCCACTCACACCTGGGGCACATCTTCCCTCTTCATTAAATCCATCATCCACACCCAGAACTATGCTAACCAATCAGTGGGCTGATCTAGTATCATATACTCTTGATCCGGTCACTACAAAATCCTAACCTATGAACACATGAGGCTTCAGGGAGACACCTAGATCTAAACCAAAATAGTGTGGCTGAAAACACTGTACTAGAACAAAGGCTACATTAAGTATTTGTGTCTATGTAAACTAAATAAATTCATCATTTATTTATGCTGGGCCTTATTTGATGCTAAGAATTATTTTAAAAGCTATATAACAACAAGAAATAGCTTAAAGGGAAAAATAGGAAACATAAAATAGGATGCAAAATAAGGTTGTGAATGAAGTAGATGAGTCCTAGGATTATATTTTATTTATTTTTATAGCACAGCAACCCAGGAAATAAACCAACTTTGAGAAGACAATTAGCATGCATAATTCAAATGCATTTATTTATTTAAGTACTTGTGGATCACTATTGCCATTAAATATACTAATTAATGTTTTATTAAACCATGAAAGCCCCTCTTGTTTATTAATTGACCACTCAAATGACAATGTTATGATATGACCTATCAAGTATTGGAATTCATCACATTCAGTTCTTCCACTAGTTTTCTCTAATTATGGATATAGAACCAAAAGCCGCAACAGATAAAGTCATTTTTTAAAGATTGCATAGCTCCAACACTGGTGAAATTACCTGTTGTACCTCATCTGCAAAATGACATATAATGAAAGAGAACTCAGCATTTATTTAGCCCAAGTCTTCACAATGTGTGGTTCTAAAGTAATTTTGAATGCAATATATTAAAAGTCAATTCTCATATTCACTCATTCTAATTCCCCAATGTTCTTTTATTTAAATTTTCAGACTGTTTATAATTGGTCCAATTCGGCAGAAGTTTCATGCATTATTAAATGATTTGATTTGTCTTGCCTTCTATATTTGTGAGAGGCTCTGTGTCTTGCACTGCTTACTCAGAGATCATTAAATTGTTTGCTTCTGTACAGTCTGCTTCTGTAGTTGTGAGAGATGAGCCACAGGAGCCTGGGGCCCAGGTGTGACAGTTTTACATTATGTGTGCACGTTATGGGAGCAGGTGTCTTGCTGCACATCAGAGTGTGATAATCATGTCTATACCTGGAAAAGTAATGACTTCTGTCTGGTAGCCAATTGAGGAGACAAGAAACAGTGACTGTGAGGAAGGGTAGAGAAAAAAAATATAAGTCAGACTGTGGTATTAAAGAGAAGAGCCTGCTGAGTGACTGATAAAAAAATAGCAGAGGCATTTGGACATTGTTTTGAAGTCACGTTTACCAAAACCACAAAGTTGGATGGAGACAAAGCTTCCAGGTGCCTTACAAAATAACATTGTAAGGTTTGAAAATGTAGTAGAAGACAGATAATAAATTTCATTGAGGTGGTGGCCAGTCTTCTTGGTCATAGTTTGTTCTCAGGAATTAAGGCAGATTGGGTAGGGACATAGTCCTAGCATGTTTTAGCTTACTTGCCATGCTCATCAAAGAATTTTCTTGCACTATCTAGATTTTTCTCAGCACAGAGGACTTGTTCCTTGTATGAATGAGAGTTTGCTTATGTGGCTTATAGAAAGAGGAAGATGACTTTTTTAATCTAGGCTCAGTATGACTCTTACAGAAGGCATCTTTTGTAGTATTCAGTTATAATTCTGAGTCAACTTCTTATTTGGTCAATGGAGTCTGAGAAGCAATACCATATGTAGTACTGCTTGTATTTTGAGAATAAAGCAATAGCTGTGTTAATGTATTTAGCCACTCACATGGGAAAATACTGCATGATTCACATATATGAGGAATTTAAATAATGAAATTCATAGACTAGACTAGAATGGTGGTTGTCAGGGACTAGAAGAAGGGACAAAAGAAAAGTTGCTCATTAATGGATCACAAATTTCAGTTACACAAGATGAATAAGTTCTAGAGATACAATGTATAACATTGTGCCTAGACTTAATATTGATGTGCACTTAAAATTTGAGAAGAGATAGATCTCTTGTTAGTTGCTCTGACCAATCAAAAATCCCATTGATTTAAAACTCAGATGTCTATGGATACATCCAGTAGACTGTTTCCAAGTTTATATCATCTGTTAAACCTCTTGGATTTTTAAAGTTCAAAGCAGGCTATCTTTAGGTAAAGTTAAGGCACTGGTTCATAGTGAATTGAAATTATTTGCTGTTGAATAATGGAAATTCTGTAATTAAATCAGAAGGATATTTTACCTCATTAGGTAACTGATGGTAAGTTCTGTTAAAGTTAGGTAAATATATTCTGAATCATAGATTTGAAAAGCAAAATATAAGATAAAGTATTCTATCTTTTAGACAGTTGGATTTTAGTGATCTTATTGTGTTAAATAAGTAATAGTTCATAAGGGAAAAATTATGAGAACACTATAGCTTTGATGAAGTATATAAGATAATGAAAAACAAGCAAGACTATTAAGAAAAAGGTAGATAACCTAAATTTAAAAGGCATTTTTCTGTATAAAATATCATCACTTTGAATATTTCTGAACCAAATTACTTGGTCCCTGTAGTTGAGATGACATTGCTTCTAAAAGTAGGCCAATACACATAATTTTTTTAAAAAAATGATAAGGGGAAAACACCTTTGTTTACTTTCCTAACGCAGTGTCTCTGGGACAGAATGGAAATTGTCCATCTTATTTGTAAAAAATCAGAAACACTTGGTAGTTTTAGAATACTCATAATCCTCTTTTATATGAAATTAAAATTAAAAATTCCAGTATAGATTGTGCAGTTAAGCTGTATTTGTTTAAAAGTACAGAGTGGATCAAATTGCCATATCAGTAATTAAAATGACTTTCTGTTCTTCAGTCAATGTGCAGTGAGAAACTTTAAGAACTGTTTATAGTTTACCTGTACTACTTTAATTTACCCCAAATGATCCATTAAATTTTATCATGCTAATCCAAATTTTGGGTCATTTTAAGCATTTCATGTACATTTCAAAATCTCTAGTAGTATCTTATGAACCATTAGCAGCTATTATACAAGCATATATTAGGGGCTTTTAAAAGCTTTATTCCTTCTCATTTTATTTTGCTAATGTAGTATAATTAGGTCGAGCACGTTTCATAGGTTAAGAGATACCATTTATTCTATGTAGCAATTTTGCTGTGCTGAAATAAGATTTCTATAAAATATCAAGAAGATTTCTTGGCCAAATCCTCAGTTTTTGATGCTAGTGTGAAGGTTCCTTATTCATTAAACCTGCGTCCAGCTTCATTTTATTGACATGAATGTGTCAAGTACTAAGTTAGGGGTTTTGTCAGGCAGACGTGAGAAAAACCTAGTTTCATTCTCTGTTCTAGAAGACAGTGGCCTCAGAGTTTGACTGTCAGCTTAATCATGGACTAAGTCAAGTTATGACCTGCTCTGGACCTGGTCAGGAGCAGCTGGACATGCTGCACACAGTAGATAGACTAGTTACATGCATCAAATAGATTTAAAACTGGACTTAATGAATTACTTCCTGAATGAAGCAACAAATGTACTGCATAATAGAGGAACCTGTAAATGTTCTGAGAATATAAAGAAATTCTCAGAAGTCCAAAAAACTCCGGCTTGAGTTTCGAGGAAAATATGTCTGCTTTAGCATAATATTGAAACAATGTGTTTAGAATTTTGAATCTACCCTGTGCTGTAAAACAATGTGACCGAAAACTCTTAAATTTTAAACTCCTGACAGTTGTCTTGAAGTGAACTTGTTCTTTGTGGTGTATGCAGATGCTTTAGGATATGTCAGCCATTATGAAAACCTGAAAGGAAAGACAGCAGATAGTAAGATTAAGATGAAAGACAGAGCATAAGACTATAAAATGACCACTTTGTGCGTTGGACAGATTCACGGGGAGCTAAATGAATGCTGTTGTGGGGTGTGCCTGTCTTCCTAATGGTGAACTCAAAATGCTAGGGTGTCATCTCAAAGGTCTCTATTTTCATTAATATCTACCAAAGTTATTTATCTGTGGAGCTAGCTAAGTATCTTTTCACACTTTATCACCTCTTAATGTAATGAAGTTTCCTAAGATGACCAATTTCTTTCTGTGTTCCTGTCTTAAAAGTTATTTTATTTGAAAGAATATTCAAAATGTATGAATGTGTAAAAGATATGCTATAAATTATACTATATTTCTATAGTAGGTGAGAAGCTGGGCATCATCTATGTAAAATTTATCTTATTCATTTATTCATTTTTTAAACAATTCCCAAAGTATTTACTATATGCCATGCCTGGAGCTACGTACTAGACACAAAGTTGAGTAAGACAGATGTTAGTTCTGCCCCGATGGACCTTACAGTCCAGTTACAAACAGATGAACCTGTAGATTGTATTAAGACCTACAAAGGAAGGAAACACAGCACTGAGAACCAAAACAGGGACAACAGCTAGTTTAGGTTGGTAAACAGAGAAATGTCTTTTGATACTTAAGCTGAGATTAGAAGAATAAAAAAGAACCAGTTTCTCAATATACAGAGGCAAGAATATTTTAGGCAAAGGAAAAAAAAACATGCAAACACTCAAGAGGAAAGAGGTTTCTATGCTATACAAAAGACAAAAAAACACGTGTTTAACAAGAGAGACTAACATGAGTAAAGTTAGGGCGCAAAGGAGCTGAGCTTACGCGGCGCGCTGATGGAGGTGATATGGAGAGCTTTTATACAGTAGTATGTCACGGGTCAGTTACTCTTTAAAACGATTCTGAATATTATAAGGTGAATGAATTAGAAGAGGAGCTTTATTATTTCTTAATGTGCTTATGAGATCCAAGGATGGATTGAAGATGTTATTTCAGGTAGTGACTGTAGAAATATGAGGAGCTGAACTAAGAAATTATTTTCAGGTATAAATACTAGGATAGTACTATGTATTTGCTCCTTTATTTTTCTCTTTGCATCCTGGTGCTCTTGGAAGGGACAACCTGTATGGTTCCCATCTCTGTATTTTTACTTCCCCAGATCATGATAAATGAAAACAATTATAATTTAAGAATGGCTGCTGCATAGTAGCATCCATTAAATTTTTAGATAGTTTAATAGGATTTCTATCTGCTATTTATAGTAGAATAACTTTCTGTTCCCTAAAATAATTATTTTTTTCATGCCTGAAGGGAAATCTCTTGGATTGATAAGCTGCATCACAGCAAGCATGGTGACACCATCTTTTTCTACTGCTCTTCAAGATCTTACACAGCTTAACAACATTGTTTCAGTACTTTCATATTTCAGGTTGAATAAATAGAATCTTTTTATTCTTTTCTCATATGGTAGTGTTTCCTTTTCACTGGTCATTTCTTTTGCCTCCCTCTGGAATTTAATTAGCTCTTTCATGTCTTATTTGAAAAGCAATAACATTATATTCCTGGTGTGAACACACTGTCATCTTATAGATTACCTGAATTGTGGATATTGTTTTATATCGATACATTTTCTAATACAACCTAATAATTTTAAACATTTTTGCTTCCATGAAACAGGACCCACAGGTACAAAAGTCTTCTTAAAATAAGAATATAATAATTTATATCTTGGAATAGAGTAGTGTGAACCTTTTTCCTTCTTTTGTTCATGGTGAAACTTCTCTGTCATTTTCTTCCCTTTCATGAAACCTCATGCAATTTTCTTGTGTTTTGTTCCTGGTGGTTTTCTCCGTGCCTCTAGAAGAGCTTAATATACATTGTATTCTTTCCTTCAGATCACTTCTGAAAACTGTCAGATTAGGCTGACCCCTAGAAGATTCGCCATTTGTAGTTTTTCTCCAGAGCAGTTTTCTTTTACTCTTTGTTTCTTGTCTGTAAGGCAAATTTTGATTCACAACAAAAATAGTCTTCCTAGTTTCATGGATGCTTTAGTTAAAGTTTATATAAATGCAATTTGAAAATTAAAATAACCTATATGCTTGTTTTTCTTTTTTTCTTTTTGAGATAAATTTTCACTATGCAGTTCAGACTGGACTTGAGCTCACTTTGTAGCCCAGACTGGTCTGAAACTCACAGGGATCCTCCTGCCTCAGCCTCCCAAATGCTGGGATTACAGTTGTGCACCACCATGCCCAGTTTATGCTTGTTCTTTTTTCTTCATTTAAAAATTATCCAAGAAAACCCTTAATCTGACTTTCTGTATAATTCCTCTTATAGAATGGTGTTTCTTATGATGCACATATCTTCTTAAAAAAACAGTTATATGTCTATCTTCCGTTCATCATGTGATTTATAAGTCAAATTTAGAATTCCATTAAAAGACTTCTAGTGGAAGCCAACACTCATTCCATCAGCAGTTTAAAGGCTATTTACATTTATTGGGAAATATCCACAATTTCATCTTTGGATGCCTTTCAAACTGTTGAGGCATTTAAACTAATTTACCAATAAATTAGCATTCTAAATTTTATTATTTGTTTTAAGCCTTTTGCAACAGTATATTTTCTCAGTTATCGGATATATTCTTTGAATTTTTAAGGACTGTTCACACATTCATTAAATGAACATTTGTTGAATGGCTATTAAGTGCCAAATGCTGTGCACCAACAGTGAATTGTACTTAAAACTCCTTTGGGGTTGACAGATAATAAATAAGCTAACAAATAGTATATTGGGTAATTATAAACACTATGAAGGAATAAAAAACATATAACAGTTAAGAAGATAGATGGTGAAGGGAATATTATTTAACATAAGTGGTTTAGGAAATGTCTTTCTGAACATTTGAACATAGATTTGAGTATTGGGAGGTACCACATAATGCAAACAGAAAGATATTGCAGACCATTATGAAGTAGCTCCGAGCAGGATTTAAATTTTACTAATTGGCCTTCTGTATTTATCTGTGAGTCTGTCCTAGGCCTCGGCCCCTTGCCTTGCAATGAGAGCTGATTCATAGTAAGTGAACTTGTATGAATCACTGGTCCTGGCTGAGGCCTGTAGTGGCCTGTGAGGCCAGAGATATCTAAAAGGGCAAGACAAGGCCACAGCTGCGGACACTTGGCTCCAACACTAATAGTAAATAGAGACTGCAGCTGAAGGACTCTCACTCCTGCAGTCTCACACTCCTAACATAAATGTCATCCTGGAGATAAGACGGTTCTCTTAAATTGGCATAATTTACTACTTGGAGAAGTCTTTGAAGTGGCTCACAAGATCCTGCTCATTTCCCATGCTTTCCTCAGTTTCCTTGCCCTTTGCTTTGGACCTAATAAAATGGGTGGTTCAGAGAAGTCTTTGTCTTATCCCTCAGAATCTCGAGCTTAGCTAAAGGGTTTTGAAGCTCCTGGAGCCCTAAAATCATACCACTTGTCTCATTTTATTTAAAACTCTGCTCTACACTCCTTTGGGAGATCGGGGATCTAGGTCAGGACCCAATAGGAAGGGAGCCCGAGTCAGAGGCTCTGAGCCAGATATTTTCCCACCGAGTACAGTGAACACTAAGTCTTCCAGTGCTGCAGGAACAAGATGAGCAAGGAAGTGGGAAATAAAGACTAATGCTGTAGGTGAGGGTGCAGTTCAGGAAAGACCTTAAAAACCAAGCTCTGAAAATGGAATTTGATCATGGGTAAAATCCGAAGCTATTCCATGTGTTTGAACATGGACATCATAACAGCAATTATCTTTTTAAAATAAAACTAGAGTTTCAATGTGCATAGAATAGGGTGGAGTGGAGAATGCTGGAAGGCAGATAGGGAGGTTTGAGTGGGCAATCAAGAAAAAAGAGTTGAACCTCAGTGGTGATGGAAGTCATCATATTCTGGATGTGTTTTGAAAGTGAACCTGATCAGACATGATAAAGAGCTGAATGTGGTACAAAACAGAAACAGGGAAAAATTAAAAGAAGACTCCATGCTTTTAGCATATGTATTTGTGAGTGTGGAATTGATGTTCAGTTAGTGGAAAGAGTGTACACTCAGAACAAAATATTGTGAGGGAAGCTGTGAAGCAAGCAGACTTGGATCATGTTAGGTTACAGAAGACTGTTAGGAATGGAAGTAGAGATGTCATTCAGAAAGCTTGATATGCACATTGGGATGTAGGAGACCATTCTGGCTAAAATTGTACATTAGCAAGTTGAGTGCTACAAGAATGCAGATGACATTTAAAATTATGTGAATGCTTGACATTACCTAGGGAGTGAATGTAGACAGAAAAGGGAACTTCTGAGATGAGTCCTGGGGCACTCCATTTTCTTGAGGTTTGTGAAAAACAAAAGCTAGCCACAGAGTTAGAAGGAGTGACCAGGTGGCCCTGAAGCAAGGCCAGCAGATCGCTGTAGCTGCTGGTTTCAAACAGGAGCCTAAAGAGAATTCTTTCTGTGGTCTGTTGGCCATTTCAGAACTTTGGAAATGGAACGGTCAATTCATCAGAAAGAAATACCAGGTGAGTATGGTGGGCTTTGAGGGTCCTGCAGGGGAGAGAGCCTGGCGCCTTGGGACCTGCACCATGCAGTTGACTCAGGGTGCCCGGAGAAAAAGGAGCTCCTCCCCTCTCTGGGGGGTGGCTGAGAGTGTGGCAGACTTTCAGTGGCCAGGAGAGAGACCCTGGCGTGTCGGGACCTGCACTGTGTGGTTGACTCAGGGTGCCAGGAGAACAAGGAACTCCTCCCCTATCTGGGGGGGTGGCTGTGATCCTGCTGGCGTGTGGGCTGAGAATTAGACATCTGATGTCTTCCTGTCCCCCATCCCATGTGCCCCATCCCCTCCCCCTGCTTCGCAAGTGGGAGCCAGTGAGCTACACATCTTGTGAAAAGATTGGCTATGTTATTTATTATGAGCTCCCCATATGCAAAGATAAGGACAACCATTTGGAAGAAAACAAGAGACAATATGACAGATAGTGAAGATCTCTGGTTGTCTCGCTTTGAAATTTATGCTTTCTTATGTCCCGTTCTGTTCTGTTTTGTTGTGTTTAATTTTACTCCCATTTAAAATAAAATTTAAAAAAATTAAATAAAAAAGAAGAAGTGACCAGTGAGGTAAGAGGGGAATCAAGAGACAAGTTCCCTGGATTTGAGTATTGGGAGGTACCAGACCTCAAATGATGAAGTTGTTTTAAAAAAGAATGTCCGAACAGTTATGTCAAATATGACTGACAGCTGAATAACATGAGAAATGAGACTTGACTATTGGATTTGGTAAAGTGTATGTTTTGGCCTCTTTGACAATAATTGTTAAAGAGTAATGAGCAAACCCCAAAGACTGACTAAACAGGATGTGAAAGATTTAAAATGTGTTGTATATATGTAGCAAATACTCACAACAAATATAAACCATTTGTCATAAACATGAACTAAAAGCATAGTAACAATAACGATGAAAATGGGAAAAGGAAATCTAGAGACTGAGGAAGGCAGGAGAATGAGGAGGCAAAGGGGAATAAAAAGAATCAAGATGTATTAAGTGCATTATTTTCTCCCTAAAATAAATGTAAACTTCATGTAGCACAATTATGTACTAATAAAAGTTATTTAAAAACAAATAAGAAAATAAGGGCTCTGCTGATGAAATAAGACACAAACCTGGAGAAAAAGAAACCAGGCTCAAGATTCACCAAAAGAAATCAGCCCCAAAGGACGTATATGTGAGTAAAATCAACATGCTCAATTTTTAAAATGAAAGATAATTAAAGATAACAGATATAGACAGAACTTTTGGAAAGTTTTGTCCTACAGAAGAATAGGCTATAGAGGGCATTATATTCACCAATATGACAGAAGAGTTGGAGTTGAAAGCAATAAAGTTAATGATGAACAATTAATAGAGGAGATGAATACATTGTCAGTTCTCGTATGATTAAATAATTGCTATTTTCAGGATACTAAATAGAGCAAGTTAGAAGACTAGGAAGTGGAAGAAAAAGACACATTTTGGAGATGGTAAAATTTTAAGCAATGACCATAGGTACAAATCCTTGAGATAAGTTGTGTTAGAAGATCATTTGATTTGAATAAATCAAATGAATAAATCAAACTAATCAAGTTTTGAAGGGTCGTATGAGATGTGGAGGTTGAAATGACTAATAATGTTTCAGAAGAAGAAATTGTTTAGGGTCAAAATTGTTTAATAAATGATAGGAAAGAGTAGGGAGAAATCTTTATCATTCAAATGACAATTGGAATCAGTGGCTAATTTGATTGCATATTGTACAAAAGAGCTTGAAATTTTAAAGTGAGAGGCAAGTGGTTTGCAAAAGACAAGGGTGAATAGAAGAATGTCTCTCCCAATCTCAGAAGCCATGGAACATGAGTGAGAAAGCAAGTTTAACTTTTAGAGATAAAGGGAAAATAGTATCCCAAAGGGTTATCTAAATTAGAGATAGTACTTCTAGGTAAGATAAACATTCAGAGAGAGGGCTAAGAATAAAGTAGATATTCTTGATATACAGTGAGTTCCAAGGTATACTGTAAAGGATGGTTTGAATTCACTGCAAAATAGAGAAGGAGGAAGATTTAAGATTCTTGGGTCTGTTTTGGTGAAATGTTCAGAATGTATTGCAATCAATACATATTTGTATGTATTTCATAACATTCCCTACAAAATGCTTTTAAATTAGATCACATGCTTTTAAATGTGTGATGCCCATACACTTTAGACAGAATAGAAATTTTCCATGGAATAAATTGAAAATGATTTATATACACGAAGAAAAAAGTATAGGCTATGGACTAAATGCAGCTTGATGTCTATTTGTGTAAATAAAGCTTAATTGGAATACAACCACGCAAATTAGCATAGGGTGTGTCTGGTTTGCACTGTAATGGCAAGGTGGATAATTGCGACAGAAATCCTATAGCTTGCAAGGCTGAAAATATTGACATTCATGCCCTTTGCAGAAAAAAATTCTCAGAAACTTCTCTTTCATATCTATAACCATTCAAATTTATTGGGGGAAAATTTTCTTGGAAAATGTACAGACTTCTTGAATATATCCCTCCCTAAAACTCTCACTGAGTCAGCATGGAGACTCATATATGATGACTCTGAATATTTCTCAAGTGCCAGGTGAATCTCATGCAGAATTTACAAGAACCAAACTTGCAGTTACTTTGGTACAGATCAGGGTTGCTTAGATCCCTTTGCTGCTAAGAATACTGTGGGGTGATTGATAAATACATAGCTTTCTTTCCTCCTCACCTGGTGATTATAATTCAGTCAGTTGTGAGCGTGCAATGAATGTGCTGGGTAAATATTCCTAGATGATTCTTAGTTTCAGAAAAATTTAGGAAACTCAAGAATTGCAGGCATAGTCTCTATGCCTGCAATTACAATAATTAACACTTGATTGCCTTTTTGCTGAGCATTGCCAGCCATGAACACTTTTTAATAGGAGACCCAGCCAACCATAAACTATCACTTTAAAATAGACAGTCCTTGCTCGTGGTCTGATTTTTAAAATCTGTTTTAAATTAGTCCATTCAGTCATTCATTCAGCAAACACAATTCCTGCTTTAAGATAGCTTACAGGTTAATCAGGAAAGGGGACAGATGTTAAAATAATAATCCCATGGAAACATCATTACATACTAATCAACAATATAAAGCAATATCTAGTGTGTGAAATGATAGATTAAAAGGGAACCTGATTGGGTGACAGTGAGCATTCAGAAAGACTTCTCTGGGGAAGTGATTCTTAAACTGATTACATAGTGCAATTTTCTTCTGAGCCTACTGCATTGAATCACTGATATATCTATGGCAGTTATCCTGGAGAGCTTGTTTGGTGGATCTAACAAGGTAGCATAGATACTTCTATACTTTTGCCAGAAGGAAAAGTCCTCCTCCATCAGGGGTGGTCATCCTCTCCCACCAAACCTGCAGCTTCAGAAGGAGTGGAAGGGCAGATCACCCATGGACCACTGAGAGAGAAAGGGCCACCAACCTAGCCACCTAGATCAGCCTGCTCAGTTATGGTGATCAAAAAGGTGACCTGTGTCGCAGCCAGAAAGCCACTCACATCCTATTGTAATTATCG